>BCKL01000012.1:537936-749523 GCA_001600635.1 Leucosporidium creatinivorum | reverse complement strand
AACCCTAACCCAACCCTAACCCAACCCTAACCCAACCCTAATCCTAACCCTGCACTCTCTCCTAACTTGCTCTCGCTTCTCTCCCACCTGGCTGTGAGACGCACAATTCAGAAGATTGTCAAGCGTTAGGCAGAGTGCTAAAGTACTACAGAAAGGAACTAAACCTCGTCCATCGCGACCCGCTCCCTCTCCTCCAGCGAATCCCTCATATCCAGTCGTTCGTACCCTCCTGTAGCGCGACCCTTCCCCTTCCTCTGCCCCTCCCTGGACTCGGAGACCTTGCCATCCTTCTCCCTCCTCTTCCTCTCCCGCACCGCCCTCGCAAACCCTCCATCCGGGACCTCGTAAAGACGCTCATACGTGACGCCGAGCTCCCTCCCTCTCGTCCAAAAGTCGACGCAATTGCCATGGAATCCCAAATCGAAAGGATTCGGCACCTCTCCCGCATGAGCGAGTCCTTCGGCGGCCTTCCCTCGAGTGAAGCGATCGATGCCGAGAATCTTGAGGAGGAAGCTGGCCTTGCCCGCTGCTCCACCACCCGACTTCTTGCGCCGATGCTCACATCCCGAGCCATGGACATGCTCCCCATCCGCTTGACTAGACTCGGCGACGTCTCCGAGCGACTCGGCGGCGGCCTTCCCTTGCTCCCACTTGGCGACGGCTCCTTGCTGATGCGGCGCCGAGATGCCGGGCTTGCCTCCCATGTAGCCGTACCTCCCGACGTTGGAGACCTCGAGGGTGGTCATCTGCCGGCAGATCTGCCAGAGTTGGGCGCCGAGGAGGATGAGAGTCCACGAGAGTTGGAGGGTCGCCCAAAGGACGATGGAGAGGGCGAAAGTGTCGGCTGTAGCGGCGGTACAGAGGGGACCGGGGATGATGCAGGTGGTTTCAGGTGTTGTTGGAGAGTCGGGCGTGGATGGAGGAGGTGGAGGCAGGGCGGAGAAGTCTGCGAGTGGGGAGGTCAGCTTTCGGTCGAGGCGAGCGAGAAAACAGCGAGACGTACAGCCGATGGCGAGACGAATGTAGAGGATGACGCCAACGACGAGAGTAGAGACGAACAGGAGGAACTGGCGATGGTTGTTGACGCCGACTGTGAGCAGGAAGCGAGGTCAGCGAGAGCGACTCGGCGGGCGACCGAGCTCGAACGGCGCACCATCGTTCCAGACCCATGGACAGTAGCTGTAGGGAGTGAGGTCAGCAACGAGACTCGAGAGAAGACCGCTGCATCGACTCACTGGTCGAAACGAGCGACACATCGCTTCGTCACGTACGAGTGCTTCGAGCGAAGCGGTCGGCGGACCTGCAGGGCGGAAGTGGTCAGCCAAAAGCTCACTGCTCGCTCGGATTAACCACCACTCACCAAACACGTCAAGCAGAAGTTCATGCCGTTGAAAGATCCAGTCTCGACGAGCTCCTCGACGGCCTGTTGGGCGAGAGGAAGGGGAAGTCAGCTACAAGCTCCTTCGACTGACCGAAGATTCGAGTATCGAACGCACCTCCTTGAGCTCCATATCGTTGGCGGCGAAGGGGATATGACCGGGATCGAGGGTGATGGCGCGGAAGAAGTTGTAGGAGCAGACGAGGAGCGAGAGGCCCATGAGGAGGTTCGAGACGGCGTATCCGGGCGTGGCTACAAAGCAGCCAAAGAGATCAGCTCTCTCCTTCGAATCGCTCCTGCAACTTCGAACTCACCGATGAACCTCGTCAACCAGACGTAAGAGACCCAGACGATGCTGGCGATGATGATGGCGCAGAGGTAGGGGCTCTTGGTGATGCGATCGGCGTTGTGCGGTCCCTTGACGCCGAGGAGGACCTTGGAAATGACGTGGTGCATGCCAAAGAACTCTCCAAAAGCGAGGAGAAGTCCCGACCACCAGGGGAGGATAGCGAGGGTGTTGAGGATGAGGAAGAAGGCGAGAGAGGGAAGGGCGAGGATGGCGAGATTGGTGTTCCTCGGCGAGAGCGTGCCCACCTGCATCCTTCCATCCTCGTCGTATCCTGCATCCAACAACCCCCGCTTGAACGCCGCGAGACTCTTCAGCTCGGCGGCCATATCCCTCGCCGTCTTGCCCTGCTTCTCCCTCGTCGCAACATCCGCCCCCGACTCCATCAGCCTCTTGATGCACGCTGCGTTCCCCTTGACCGCCGCCCAATGCAGTGGGGCCAATCCCGCATTATCCGGCCTTCTTGGATCAGCTCCCGCTCGGAGGAGCAGATCTACCGAGATGGCGTCTCCTTGGTAGCACGCCCAGTGGAGGGAGGTGTGACCTTCCGTATCGGCCGAATCGACGGCGAGGGGTTGAGAGGTGAAGAGCATGTAGGCGAGGAGGAAGGCCGAGGAGGAGTGGACTGCGAGGTGCAGGCCGTTGAAGGATTGCGAGTCGAGGAGGTTGGGGTCGGCGTTGTAGTTGAGCAGGAGGTGGACGATGTAGAGGTGCCCGTTCCTGTTTAGCAGTGGGTAAGAGTTAGCTCGGCGTTGAGGGACTGAGGGAGCTGGGAGCGCCGACTCGTCGCCAATCGACCGCTAGTGATGCCAGTAGCACGCGCAGAGTACTCGGATGGTGTGAGAGAGGTGCTCGATCGGGACGACCATGCTTCCATCAGATCAAGCGACCCCGAGCCCTCCCCGAACGAGAGAGACCGAGAGTCGCGACGCAGAGAGCGTGGCCTCTGAGCCTGCTCCAGGAGCACTCCGAGCTCTCCAACCTTCGACTCTCCAAGTAGCGCGCCGCCCCGAGCTCTTGTACAGAGCTCGAAGTCCAGCGTGCGTCGTCAGCTGGCGCCAGGAGTCGGAGCCTCTCCTCCGTTTGCCGTCCCATTCTGCTACAGATCCCAGCACCATCGCGCGAGCTACACCACTTACCTAGCAGCCCAATGCAACGGAGTAGCCATCAAATCCCCTCCCACCGCATCGACCTCGGCCCCTCGTTCCAAGAGCAGCTTGCAAGCGAGCAAATGATTGTTGATGGCCGCCCAATGCAGCGCAGTGATACCCTGCGGGTCCCGATCGTTGGGCGATACTCCTGTAGGTTGTGCATTGCTGTTGGGAGGGGGTAAGAGGGCGGAAAGAGCGTGCAAGTTGCCGGTTTGGGATGCGAGGTGTAGGGGAGGGAGTGGCGGAGGTGGGGGAGGTGACGAGGTGCTGGTAGATTGTACTACAGGTAACTGCTGAGGGGAGGAAGGGGTGGAAGTTGCTGAGGTAGAAGCGCCTTTGCCGACTTGGAGCGGCGAACTCATCCTTGTTGGAGGCGAGGGAGAGAGCTGTAGGTTGGTAGAGCGGTCAGCTGTGAGCTATCTCAGATCAAGTAGCTTTCCCTGCTCACCTGCGTCGAGTCGAAGCTGGATGCCGAACGAAGAGGTAGAAGCCAGAGCAAGGCGCGCGTCTCTCCAAAGGCCGAAGCTCGAGGAAGCGGTGCAGAGCGGTGAAGTCGTCCGAGCTGCGCTTTGAGCCTCGAGATGAAGTGCAGAGGTGTAGCAAAGTGGCTGCCTATTTCTCGAAGCTGATCTGGTGCAGTCTCAGCAGCTAAGAGAGGGGCCAGACGAGCTGGAAGAGGAGGCACGAGCTATCGCCGAAGTGCTTCTCGGCGAAGGGCTCCTGTCGAGCTGAATCCTTCCTAGATTGACCTACCGGCGAGCTAGTGAGCTACATTCTCCTCCGCCCCCACCTATGACGCCCCACAGATTTCGCCGACGAGCCAAGTTCAACGAAATCGAGCCGACCCAGGTTGGCTTCCTACCTCTCACTCGTCTTCTTTCGCCTCTTCAGCTCGACTCGCTACTTCACTACAGCAATGGCCACCGCTCAAGCTATCGCACCTATTCCTACCAACCCACAGGAAGCGGGAAAGAAAGGATGGGCAATCGGTGAGTCCATCCGCTCGTTTCTCGCCCATTTTCGGCCCCTGCTGACCTCTAGATACGCCAGATTTCAAGGGAAAAACCGTGTGTGTGACCGGAGGTAACCGTGGTCTTGGTCACGGCCTTACAGAAGCTTTGCTGCAGGCTGGGGCGGCAGTTGGTGAGTTTCCGCATTTTTTCGAGACCTGAGGCTCTCCAGAAGCAGGCAACACTCGCAATAGGGTGTAGATCTATCTAGGGAGGGCGCCACGTGGCCGGACTATCCTACATGGTCCTCTACGTCTTCCTGGACTCCCAGGACGGGCTGTGGGGCGGCTCTCTCTCAGGCGCGTTCGACGGGCGTAGGACGCTCGGTGAGGTGTTATGTAGAAGAGAATCCATACAATCCGTGCTCTTGTGCCCCCTGAAGCGCTACAAGGACGCGGAACCTCGCCCACAAGGTCGCTGCGTCACGCCGAAATGCGGGGGCGAGCAAGATCGACGATCCGACGAGCTTAATCGCTGACTTTCGAACACTTCCTCGCCTACAGCCATCATCTACAACACTGCCAAGGATGCTGAGGACGTCGCCGCTGAGCTCGCCAAGAAATGGGGCGGCCAGTGCAAAGCGGCGAGTCTCATCGCCGAGAATCCATCCGTTGCAGCTTTCCGAGCCTCACAGACTGACCCGCCTTCACCACACAGTATCAATGCAACGTCGGCGGCCCCATGGACCACATCACCAAGACGTTCGACCAAATCGAGAAGGACCTCGGACCCATCCACGGCCTCGTCGCCAACTCTGGCATCTCCATCGTCAAGCCCGCGCTCGAGCTCACGGCCGACGATTTCAACAAAGTCTTTGGAGTGAACGTCCTCGGCGTGTTCCAGACCTGCCAGGCCGCCGCCGCCCTCTGGATCAAGCGCAAGCAGCCCGGATCCATTGTGATCGTCTCGTCAATGAGCTCGCAGATTGTCAACTCGCCCTTGACGCAGTGCTTCTACAACTCGTCCAAGGGCGCCGTCTCCAACCTCGGACGCTGCCTCGCTGCCGAGTGGGCTCCCAACCAGGTGGGTTTCCGGATCTCGGCGATGGTGGGAGCTCGGCTTGGAGCTGAACTTTATTTGTACGCAGATCCGCGTCAACATGCTCTCGCCTGGATTCATCAAGACTGCTCAGACCTCGTGCGTTTGGAGACCCTCCTTCACTCTCTTCCCGCTCGGCGCTCATTTCCGAACCCCATCGCTGACTCCTCGACCTACAGCGGCATGCCCCAAGACCTCCGTGACGCCCAGGCCTCGCAGGTCCCCATGGGCCGCTTCTCGGAGCCTTTCGGTTTGTCTTCTCTCTCAGTCATTCTCCTTCCTCGACGCTGGCTGACCCTCTCCTTCGAACCGCAGAGCAATCCGCCCAAGTCCTCCTCTTCCTTTCCGACTACACCTCGTACCAAACCGGATCCGAGGCCTTCGTCGATGGTGTACGTGGCCTGTTCCCGACTCTTTCGTTCTCTGCACAGCGCCGAAAGCTGAAGCTGACCCTTCGCCGAACACTAGGGTTTCCTGATTTGGTAAACTTGCTGGGGATCAGAGATGCTTGCTTTTGTACAGAGAAATTCGTGGTAAAAAGTCTGTGCTTGACGTTGATAACAAATTACGATTTACCCCTACCCAGCGCCGCCGAGAGAAGAGGTCGCGAGTTGAGCGCCGAGCAGAGCTGTCGATCGAGGAGGGGTCCTCGCGGGTTGGCTAGGATCCCCCTGCAGCAGCAGGTGATATTATGTACTGCACCCAAAGCCTTGAGCGCGCTTGGAGAGGTGCAAGTCGAGCCCAGCTCACTTCTGCCCAGTTCTGCCCTCCCTCAGCTCAGCCAAATCGCGACTTGACCTTCCCTCTCCCTCTCCGCCGTCTCATTTCGCTACTTCTCTTCGCTTTCGATGGATGCGATAACACCAATACCGCTCAGCATTCGACCGCTAAGCCTACACTCGACTACAGAATCCAAGCTGGAGCCCCGCGAGAGCGAGCTGAGCGTCGACCCGCTTTCCTCGCTCGCCAGCAGCTCGAAAGGCTATAGGCTTTACCGGAGGCGCTTTGCTGGATGTTTCGCCCTCGTTGTGCTCAATGTCATCTGCGCCAGTGAGTATCCGAGGCGTTCCAATCGCGTCAAGGGGGATCAGCTGACTTCCGGCGTGTCTGCTCGGCAACAGTGCACTGGTTCCTCTTCTCCACCAGTAGGTGGCTCCCAGGACTCTTCGAAGCTGCTGCATCTGCTCACACCCTCCTCCTTGGACGCCAGTCGCGCTACAAACCAGCGCCCGCTTCGAGATCTCCCTCAACAAGGTCAACTGGCTAGCTAATATCGTTTGTGGGATGGTGAGCTCGTTCGAGCTATTAATTGACACTGTACACTGACTCCAGATGCTCCACAGTACCTCCTCGCCGCCCCCTGCGTTCCCTGGCTCGTGCGCCGAGTGACAATCTCAGGCGTCTGCCTTGGTGCGGCGACGCTGCTGTGCGTAGGAGGGTGGTAAGTGATCTCGCGTTGCTCTTCAGTTCGCGCGCTGACCCTCCCGACACTCACAGGCTCCGCTACGCCGCCATCTCGCACACCCTCTCGGCCGATGGCTCCTACGCGCTGCTCTTCATTGGGTCTGCGCTGGTGGGAGTCGCGCAGTGTTTTCTTCAAGTCGTTCCGCCGGCGTTCTCGTTAGTCCAGCTGCTCAGGACGATCTCCGCGCCACCGAAAGCTGACCTCGGCGCTCACTCCAATCGCAGAGAAACGTGGTTTGGCCTCAAATCTCGCACTACTGTCACCATGATCATGTCCTTTGTAGCTCAGCCTATCCGGGCAACACCGAGCTGACTCTGCTCACTCCACAGCGCCGTGGCGAACCCGTTCGGCGGAGCCGTCAGCTCAATTCTGGCGCCCGGCATCGTGTCGCGCCCATCCGACCTCTCCACCCTGCTCCTCATCATGGCCTGCATCTCCTCCGCCTCGCTCCCGTTCACCCTCCTCATCGGAGCTCGACCGCCGACGCCGCCGACTAGGAGCGCCGAGGGTAGGTTGATGGTGGAAAACGACTCGCTAGGGACGTGGAGCATGGTGCTAGTACTCGTCGGCGTTCGGAAAGATGCCCGAGTGAGTGGACGACAGCGTCTCGACTTTGCCATCATCGGTTTCGTGAGCCCCACCTCCTGCTCACGCTCGGCGTTCTTGAGCTGACCGCCTCCCACTGCCCACAGCTCTTCACCGTCATCGTCGGATTCTTCGACGCCTCCCTCACCCTTACCAATCAAATCTTCGAGCCCGTAGGCTACAGCTCGGACATGGCGGGCTACATTGGTGCAGCGGTGATCGTTTCGGGGCTGATTGCGTACGCAGCTCAGCCGCTCTCCGAAAGCTCGATGGCTGATCGTTCTCCTTCACCAGAGCCATCGTCTCGGCGCCGGTACTGGATCGCTACTTCCATTTTCGACTTGCTCTCTGCGCCAAGATCCTCGTGCCCGTGATGTGAGTCGACCGAGCTCAGAGATCACGGCAGTCCTTCACTCGCTGATCCACCTCTTCACCCACAACTCCCAACTCTCCATCAGCGGCGTCTCCTTTTTCGCCCTCACCTTCGCCGTCGGCCCACCTTCCTCACTCGGCGCCATCTTCGCTCTCGCCGTCCTGCTCGGCGCTTCGAGCTTCACCATGCTTCCGATCGCTCTCGAGCTGGCTGCAGAGGTCATGTGGAGAGTGACGGGACCAGATACGACGAGCGGTGTGCTGTATATGTTGGCAAACGGTGAGCTTCTAGCTGGGAGTTGACCGAGCGCCGAGAGCGAGATCGGCGCTGACCTATCGCCGAGATGCAGGATGGAGCGTCGTCACCGTGGTAGCAATGGGAGCGCTCCGAGCAAGGTCTGAGGCTTCTCCGCCCCTCAACATGCGCCAGGTGAGCTCTTCGCTTCCTGTGCTTGTTCGTCGACCGAGCTGATCTCTTTCTTCCTTCCCTGCTCCGCTCGACCTCACCGCACAGGCGCTTCTCTTCCAAGGAATCACCGTGCTTGCATCAGCGCTCACCATCTTCGGACTGCAAGGTCGTCAGACCAGAAAGGAGAACGACATGGGATTGACGAGGGGCGACGAGTGAGAAGAGCTGAGAGGCGCCGTGGGAGAGGAGCATGCGTTGTACTGTCACCACACGGGTGTATCGTTTTGCAAAGCTTTTCTATTTGCACAGAGCACTGCTTTCGAGCCTTTCGGCGGGCGGTCTCGCTCCCGAGTCCGCTGCTGAGAGGAGCGAACGAACGCCGAGCTGCTCGGCGATGCACAAAAAAGCAAGATGGAGCATTTCAACAGCGTTGTAGGCATCTAATATACTTCATCGGGGAACCGCCAGAGCGGTGTGTAGCTCAATACGCTCAACACAGGCAGCAAAAAGCCGTAATCCTCCTTTCTCCACTCCATTTGCAATTCCCGCGCCAGCTTTCCATCTTCCCTCAGCTGCTTCTCCCGCCGCCTCGGTTCTTCCATCTTCCTCTCCAGCTCATGCTTATAGTCACCGAGATAGACCAGCGCCTCCACGAGGTTGTCCTCGGCCTGCTCAATCTCCTCGAGCCTTTCCCTCGTCTGCAGCTTCCTCCATCTCTCCTGATAGCCCTCACGCTGCTCCCAGCTCGCATATTCCGTGGCCTGAAGTCGCTTCATCTCCAAGCTGACCGCAGTGATGTATAGATCTCCCGGCGACTCGGGGAGCGACAGACTTTCCGCCTCGGCGTATCGGCGCCAGGGGAAGAGGTGGCAAGGCCGATCGACAAACCGGCGGATGAAGTAGTGCAAATGCGCAGTGCTGATGAAAAGGCGAGCGAAGGTATCCACAAATTCGTCCAGGGAGGTGAACGGTCGAGGGCAGGAGATGGCTTCAAGTTCGACCGAGCGCAGGACGACGAGCGAGAGGGTGATGTGGGTCGGTCGAGCCTTGGGACGGGTGACTCGTTTCCCTTGCTGCTTCATCTTGAGCTTGTAAGCGGTCCTGTAGCGCGTACGAATGTCAGCTTACAAAACGACGGAGGGAGCGAAAGGCGAACTCACCACCGAGCTTCGCTCAACGAGTGCTCGGCGAGGTCCTTGAGCAGCTCTTTGTACATCTCAAGGCTCCGTCGTGCAATATGATAGAAGAGACGAAACTGCAAGAGTCGGTAGCTGAATAGCGTCGGCGCTGTCTCGGCGACTGCAAGTGATGGCGGGTCAGCAACCGCCGAGCTGCACCCCACCCGACGAAAACTCACCTCGAAAGCCAAACTTCTTCGCATCCCCAACATACCAATACAAGTCTTGAAAGTAACCTATCGGCATGCAGCCTGAGGTGACCCACGATGGGTGCAGGGCGAGGTTGCGTGGCCCCTCGCTGACAGAATCGAAGAACTTCTCCAGCCCGAGGGGACTCCGTGAGTCGTGCAGATCTTGCCTGGATGTCCAGAGTCTCCCCATGCTGCAGTGTAGTGGTGCGAAGTGAAGATGCGAAGAGAGGAGGAGGAGGAGAAGGGGCGTTGCGACTTCGGGGGCAGGCCAGGGAGGCAGTTTGGCGAAGGCTCTCAGAGCATTTGTCGGCTGGCCGATGGTCAGGCGAGGCAGAGGAGGTCGCTTCGAGGGTGAAGTTGAGTTCAATCTCCATGTGAGTGGTGCGACTCTGTTTTTGTAGCTCAGCAGGAAGATCTGAGCGAGTCTCGAGCATTCGAGCTTGAGGCCGAGGCGGAAGAGCAGTGCAGCTCGAGGGAAAATAGGAAGTCGCCCCTCTTAATCAGCGTTATCCGTATAGCTTGAGGGAGCGGCAAATGCGAGATGAGAGGGGGCTTGAGCGCCGAACTTGAGTGAGGGAAGGAAGGGAGGGGGGGCCGAGCTTGCTCGCATTGAAGGTTGGTCTCCACCATTTCACCTCGTCTCCTCTCGTCGACTCGCGCTAGGGATATACCGACTAGCTGGGGCACTTTCAGCTTGTCTGCACCTACTCTACGCTTCTACACCTCCCTCCGCTGCTCGAAAGCCACTCGTGAAGGCCTCGCTCGAACCGCACGCCTTTCGAGCCACTCCGAGGCCTAGCAGAAGCTTCCTGTAGCTCGTGAGTTCAATCCTGGCTGCCTGTACAGCTTCCCTGCAGCCTACTGACCCTCATCTCTCATCGTCAGCACCTGCGCCATCTCGGAGGTCCTAGCTGCTCCCTTGCCAACCCGCTTTGCTCCACTGTTCCGTGGGTGAGTCTTGCACTTGTTGATGGCTGACAGAGGTCCAATGCCGCTATCGCGATCGCTGCTCCTTCCTATCCACGGCGAGTCGCTGACCGTTTGCGTTCGCCGGCCTTGCCTTTCTTCTCTCCCACTCGCTTACAGCCCCACTTAGGATCTCAAAGGTAAGAGAGCTTACTTTTAATCGCTTTCAGAGGACAGGTGTGCTTCGGAGAGCGCTGAGCGTGCCGCGAGTGACTCGCTGGCGTCGGCGACTTGCAGCTTGTTCGGCGGAGCACATTTTGGCTCCACAAGCACACCTGAACGCTAACGGCGGCCTCTCTGGTTCTTGATCTCCTACAGCTCACTCGCCTCGACCTCACCACCGCCATGCTCTCCCCTTCAACGCACACGCAACGACCCTCGCGAGCCGAGCGCTCCCAGAATCGAGGATCGGCCTACAGCAGCGGATCCGATACCAGCACCGACGCAACAGCGATGTATTCCGAGATGCACCCCGCTGTCAAGCGACCTCGCTATTCGCATCGTGCCGGAAGGAACGCCGAGCAGGAGCCGTGCGGAATGAACGCCGACACTCGCTTTGAGAGCGAACTGGGAATCGTAGGTATTCGCAAGCGCGCTCCTCAGCTCAAGAAGACCTACGGAAAGGCTATCAGGAAGCAGATGGTCGAGGAAGCTGCTCCCCAAGGCAACAGCTCGGCTATGCCGCTCGATGAGGTCTTCCCGAGCAGCAAGGTGACTTCGCTACCATTTCGCAAGTCCAACATCTCCGACGCTTCAACCGCACCCACTTCCAATGTCGAGAACACCCCACTTTCCTCACCCATCACCTCTCCTCCCTCGGCCCAATCTTCGCGCTCGCCGCCCGCCGCCCTCTCTCAAGCCCCACCTCTCTTCACCATTCACCACGCTTCTTCTCCTCACGCCGAGAACCCCCCTTCCCCTGTACCCTCCGTTCCTCACCCGGCCACCCCAGCTCCTCCTGTCGCTACACTTGCCCCTCCCGCCGTCTCAACGAGGAGCGATTGGTCGAAGCGGAAGCTGGAGGGCAAGCCGGGGTTGAGAGTTATCGGGAGGAAGCCTGCAGTCATCACTAGGAAGCAAACGGCTGCAGAGAAGCTCGCGGCGGCAACGGCAGCTGCTAAAAAAGAGAAGGAGGAGGCCGAAGCTCTGGCTGCTCGAATCGCCGAGCGCTTCATTCGCATCTCGCTCACGGGTGAGCCGCGCGCTTTCTCTCGCCCCGATTCGCAGCTCATCTTCCCCTGTCTCACAATAGTAAACATTCACGGCGACCCCTGCACCACCATCTCTGTCTCTCACTCCTCCTCCCACTTCCCCATCCATCCCTCTCGCGCCGAGCGCACTCCGGCTCTAACTTCCCTTCGCTACACCTTCAACCACACCGACACCAGCATCCTCATCATCAATCTCGCATCGAACCTCATCAGAGTGCCCAACGAGATCTCTGCGCCTTATCTGGAGGAGGAAGAAACGCCGAAGAGCGAGTGGGAGCTCGAGATTTGGGACGGAAGAGCTGCTTGGAAGGTGTAGAGTCGGTTGGGTGGGAGATGAATGGGCTGTGGCTTTGTACCATCCTTGCAGTGCACTTGTTTACACTTGATTTCGCTCCTCGCCCGCTCGAATTGCCCCTCGGCGCTCATACGAAGCAGAGGGGGTTAGGCGAGAGCGAAGAGGAGCGAGCTATACGAATTTCGCTCCCTGAAAGCACCGCTCAAGTAACGCTCGAACGATCTAATGCATCAACACCCTCACTTCCGGCTCCCATCCCTCGGCACTCCCAAGCTCGTTCTTTACGACGAGCAGCACCGAGTTCGGCTCCATCAAATGCCACCGGTCATCTTCTCCCCTCGAAATCGGCTCACTCGCTACTACTACGTGCCCCGCTCGTGTCCCCCGCGCGAGCGGTCCTCCCCTCCCTCCTTCGGCCTCGCCGTCAGGATGCCCCTCAAATCTTCGGTCGAGAGTAGCGCCACTCGTCGTTGACCAGTAGAGCGAGGGAGGCTCTCTTTCTGGAGGATCGGCAAAGCGAGTACAGAGGACCTGAGAACCCGAGGTGATGGCGAGGTTGAGTGAGCACCAGGAGGTTGGTCGGCCGGAGGGCGAGAAGGTGTTGCCTCCGAATTCGGCGATGAGGGCGAGAATTGTCGAGACGGTACGCTTGAGAGTGGCCAGGAGGTGTGAGATAGTGGTCGGTGTACTCCAGTGTGACGCAGAAGGGGAAAGGAAAGTGAAGAAGAGGGCGGCAACTGAAGGATCAAGAGCGCCGAGGTCAGCCTTTCGTCGTCGGTCCCGGAGACGTCGCCAACGAACAGTGCTCAGAGTCTGTTGTCCCTTGGATCTGCGCTCGAGCGTTGTCCGAGAGCATCATCAAGATTTGAGGTTGGATCTTGCTGAAGTCTGTTGCGCAAATAACGAGGGAATGATCGATTCAGCTCAGCTTAGATGCTCGGCGAAGGTTGTCGAAAGTCAACTCACTGGCAATGACTCCATTATGCTGCAGCAAGTATTTCCCGAATTGAAACGGATGATTGTTGGTGATTGAAAGTCTGGATCCCTGCGCAGAGAACCGCAATGAGCTGGAGCAAGCGCCGAGATCTGAAAGTCGAGACGAAGCTCACCGCTCGCAAGTGCGCCATGATGCACTTGGACTCTAGAGTAAGGCAGGGCGAAGCAAGGTTCATGTCGTGTTTAGGTGGCTTGTCGCAGCGATACACCGTCGGCAGCAGAGGGGAGACTTTCCCTCCCACTCCATCACCGAGAACGTACTTTGAAGGCACGTCGGTGTACCAGCCTACGCCGAAGCCGTCAACATTGGTCAAGTTGTTGCTTGATCCATATTCGTCGGATGCCTGTACGACGCCCCCGGGAAGGTAGTGTTGGTCGACTGCAAGCGATGATTGTGAGCCACGACTCCGAGCCTTCGCCGAGCGGAGCGAGTTGGAGCTCACTTTGGCCGAGGATGGACAGCTGAGGCCGTCGAATCTGTACAGGTGCTAATTTAAGTGACAGCCCAGGCCATCCAACTCCACAGAACTCACCACATCGTCCAGCAAGATGTGCTCGGCCGAGAGGTAGACGCTGCGAAGGGCGAGGGTGAGCAATCGCAAAGGGTTTGGAGAACAAAAAGCAAGAGAGATAGACCTACATCCATCTACACATGACTGCAGGCCCGAACGAGGCGAAAGAAGAGAACAAGTGACGAGCGTAGACGAGCAGGTCCTCGGTGTCCGAGGGGGCCCCTCTTTGCAGGGAGAAGAAGCTGTACGAGAGTAGAGAGCAGCACTCAGGTGTTGCTGCTGTTCGTGCGAGGAATCACATCGAGATACGGGAGCGAGGGCGCCGAAGTGAACGCGAAGGACGTGAGCCGCGCCGAAGCTCGAACTGCTTCAACCACTCTTTGACGGCCACTTCGACAGCAAGAGCTCTCGGAAGCACTTTCAAAAGTGCATGCCCTTGCCTCGTCGCCGACTAGTGGCCTACATCTCGCATTTGCCTGAGCCGAATCGGACGCGTTTCCCTTCCCCTCGAATCGGAAAGCACGAGCGCAGGAAGCTCTACATCGACATATCAAGGCTCTCTAGGTCATTTGTGAGGCATCCAAGTCTCGCTCCTGCTCGCTTGAAGCTCGGAACTGAGCGCAGAGTACAGGCGCTGCTCCGCACGTGGGAAATAGCGCCGAGCAGCGGTGAGGGGTTGTCGCAGCGCAATACGGCAGAGCTGACCCGCTTACGCTGCAGACTACCACTCCTTCCTCCTCGCGTACCGTCGTCAGAGCCCACCAGCTTCTACCACCACACGAAACCAGCGCCAACTCGCGTCTTTCCACTCGCCAGCGCTTCGCTTCTCGCCTCTGGCTCGCCTCGGTCTTCCTATACATCAAGTACTGCATCCCGGACGAGCTCATGTCGCTCCCACCTCCCGTACCCTCAGGCGAAGCGGAGGATGAGGCTCGGCTGGCGGCGAGGAAGGTGCTGGAGGAGGAGGAGGGCGGCGAGTACTTCTGGGAGAGACAGGAGAGAAATAACAGCCTATTGAGTGAAGAAGTGGAGACGGTAGATGGTGAGTCGGACTTAGATTTTTCGTTCTCGGCGATGATTGACCATCGCCGAACTCCGGTTGCAGGCGGACCGCGCCACAGGGTATCTCGATGTGCGTATGCAGATACAGGAACATCTGTGGTGAAAGACGTTGCCTTGCCACGTACCGCCGCTGACCCGTGCCGCCTCGTAGTCCTGCACAAGACCGGCCGAAAACTGAAAGCTCCCGCCCGAGCTGCGCACAAGATCCACCAGTCGGCTGAAGAGGACCTCTCCCTCAGTCCTCATCAAATGGAATCAGCCCTGCTGCGCCGCAACAATAGCCTTTCACACCAAGAGATTGCCTTTCTTCGAGCTCGGCGCCAGCGGATCGCAGCTTCGCAGGACCTCGCTCGCTTCTTGGGACTGCCCGAGGGAACGTTGATTGATGAGAGGGATGTACCTGTCATCGGTCTTGGTGGAAGCGGTGGAGGGATGAGAGCCAATCTCGGCTTCATCTCGACGATTATGGCTTTCCAGGAGCTCGGCGTCTGGCCTCTCACCACTTACGCTGCCGGTGTCTCGGGCTCATGCTGGGCTTTGGGTGAGTGCAGAGAGCTAATGGGGCTCTTCAACAGCTAACCACCTCTTGCCCACAGCAAGCATGTACACACTCCCTCTTCAACCACCGCTCCTCTCCCCTCTATCGGCCTCTCCTCTTCTCGAGCACTTTAGGCGCATCTGCGGTACCCATCCTCTCAGTACGAAGGGCGTCAACAAGGTCGCCGAGGCTGAAGGAGGAATCACGTCACTTCTTGGTCCTCTCGTTGCCAAAAGCAAGAGCGGGCAGGAGGTTTGCAGTGAGTCGCGCTCGGTGCAGCTCGAAGCCGCCGCACGGCCTAGCCTGACGGCTATCGACGCCTGCAGTCATCGACCTCTACTCCACTTTGGTTTCTTCCTTCTTCTGGATGATCAAGGGAGCTGATGGAAGGGATCACATCGACCCGTTCGTGCTCTTCTCCCCTCGGCGCAGATTGGGACATCACTCGTATGCTTGACGGAGACGCTACTGACCTCCATATACTCCCTCGACAGCGCATCAATGAAATGGTCAACCGCTTACACCAACGGTAAGCTCGCCGAAGGCTGCGAGCCCTTCCCCATCGTACGTCTTCATCTGCGCCGAAGCGTCAACTCGGAGCCGAACGCGCCCTTCGCGCATCTCTCTCCGCTCACCTCACGTCCCCCTCATAACCGCTTCTCTACCCCACGGCTTTCCTTTTTGTCTCCTCTCTGTTCCTCTCCAGCTCACCGCCGTTCGCCACGAGCGTCCTTGGCGAGATTGGAAAAGCAAGGAGCGCCCCGTCGCGGCCATGGACGATCACGCAAGCGAGGAGCATCAAGCTCGAGATGCGTGGTGGCAATGGTTCGAGCTGAATCCTATCGAGGTGGGGAGTGAGGAACTCGAGGGATGGATTCCGCTGTGGAGTGAGTCGACTTGAACCGCAGGCGTAGCGCTCGCCGAGCTGACTTGCACTTCCCCTTGCTCCTTCTTGAAAGGTTTCGGTCGGAAGTAAGAGGAGCACATGGGAGAAGATGTGATCGCTGACGCTTCGTCTCAACAGATTTGAACAAGGTCGCTCGGTGCAGAACTTGCCCGAGCACTCCCTCGCGCTTCTACTCGGCTTGTCGACCGCTGCGCCTGCTGCACCGCTCAGCAGCTTCCTGTACGTCTGATTCTTAGCCCAAGTCATTGCACGTGCTTTCTGACCTTCTCAACACCTTACAGCGGCACGATCTGGCGCTCCCTCCCGGGCGGTCTCTTCGGCAAGGCGACTCGACGAGGCCTCAAGTCCTTCTCTCGCAAAATGGGAGACGCCACGATGGACAAGCTCGACAACCTCAACCCATGTCACGCCAGTAACGAGCCAAACCCCTTCTTCGGGGCCCAGAAGCAGCCCGGCCGAGGCAACGGATTCGAGAACTCGCCTCGGCTTCATCTCGTCGACTCGGGAATGGCCAACAACTGCCCTCAGCACGTATTCATGCACCCAGCTCGAGATGTTGACGTGATAATCCTGTACGTGGACCTCACCCCGAGCTTGACAGCAGCTGACCCTTCCTTCTCCAGCTTCGACGCTTCTTCGGACGTGCAGAAAGACGCCGCTACCGAACGCATCAACGAGTACGGCGCGACTCGGGGAACAATATTCACCCCGAGGAAAGCACTGCCTCCGCTGAGTCCTCAAGCGAAGGATGCTAAGGGAACAGCTCGGGAGATGAGCGCCGAGGAGGTGAGAGAGCGATTTGAGGGGCGATAGTGAGCAGCTCGTACTAGCGATGGAACCGAGACAAGGCTGACAAGCTTCATGATTGCAGTGCTCAGATCATGGACGGCAAGGCTCTTCACGCTGTGGAAGGTGAGTGATCTTTTCGCCGTTCGACCTCCCACGACTCGAAGAGGCTGATTCCTCGCTCTCCAGGCAAGGAGGGCACCATCCTCAACGACAAGCACCAGCCTCAAGCATGGCGAGATACAACGCTAGTATACATGCCCCTACTTCCCGTCCGTCAGCCCAGCTCCCCTTCGGAGCTCATGGCTCGCTAACGCTGAGCTCGCTTGCCTTCGCAGAACGCCGCCAATCCGAGCTACGACCCTTCCACCGCGCCATTTTCCTCATCTTACAATCTTGTTTGGACCGCCGAGCAAGTAGACACCATTCAAAAGACAGCTACTCAGAACGTGAGCACTTGGTCTCTTCTCGGAGGTCCTTCAGCGCCGAATCTCAGTCACTGACCATCTTTGCACTCGCACCCCGCGTCCTTCGCTCTTCCCACCACATTTATCTTTATGTCATGCGCGCCTTCGCCAATCACCCAGGTTCACGACAGCATCTCTACCATCCGCCTCGCCGTCCGAGAAGCCTACGAACGCCGACGCGCCGCTCGACTCGCAGGAGAGGAGGAGGTCGTCGAGCGCGCAAGGAGGAACATTGCTGCTACCGCCGTGGCGGTGGCGGAGGGGAGTATGAAGCGTGTGATGGTGAAGAGTGAGGAGCGAGGGGAGGGTGAGGAAGATGGGACGAGAAGGTGGATGGAGAGCGCTTAGGCGAGCGTGTGAAAGTGGAGGCTGTTGGTGTACATAGAACTAGTGCAAGAGAGTGTGTTGATCTCTTGTAGACGCTATTAGCGCCTGTCGGCATTTGGGAGTCCAACACCGAGAGCAGCTCTGTCCCCGAGGCCCGACTTGCGAGCCGGCGCTCGGCCCCGAGCTCGCCTCTCTCGACCATAGCTCCTCCTCGCCAGCGATAGCGACGTATGCACCATCCTTGCATACCCCTGGGCGCTAATCACCCCCCTTAGCCGCTCCGTACGCCTCCCTGTCCTCCAAAAACTCGAGGTACGCGAGCGAGACTGCCACCCAAAAGCTCGGTTCCATGCCAATGATGCCGACCAGATGCTCGTGTAGTAGGAGGTGTCCTCGCGTGGTGGTGCCGAGGAGGCTGTCGGTTGGGAAGGGGGAAGCGAGGACAAGGGCGCGAGGGGAGGCGAGAGGAGAGGAGGGGCGGATGGGCCGAAAGCGAGAGGGAGAGAATGATGAGCGTTGAGGAGGGCAGCAGTACACTGCTAGAGACATACGAGACGTCCTCCTCGAATCTTAACACCTCAGCGCCTCGCTCCTCTTCCCACACACAGCTGAACGTCTTTCCCCTTCCTGCGAACAGGTGCGTGAAGCTCGACAGGCTGAACGGTCGACTCGACGCTCGATGCGTATGTGCCGGTAGTCCATGCTGCAGCTTGAAGTGCGATGTAGTCGGTGAAGGCGCCGGCGACTTCTCCTTCTCCACGAGGGGCGCTCGATGCTGAGCCTCGCCGAACGTCGGTGCCGAGGTGGGTGTAGGGGTCTTGTCTCCTACGGAGAAGCTCAGCCTGACTGAATCAAGATCGTCTCCCTTCTCCGAAAGTGGTGAGGTGACGGGGTAGTCCAAGACCGAGCGGAGGGCGAAGCTGAAGGTCGAGCCGTCGGACGAGGCGACGGGTTTAAGGGAGATGTAAGAGCCCGGTGGGAGGGATGGGGAGCGGAGGACGAGGTACCAGCCACGAATGGGGCGATGGATGGTCCATCGAGGGGTGTGGGTCGAGTCCTGTTCAAGGAGGGAGCGTCCGCCGGGATGAGCCGTCAGCGACTGGGAGAGCAGACGGTACCGAGCACACCTACGAAGATGGTTTCCAAGATCTCCTCGTCGGTGAGATCTCGAGTCTGTAGCTCGGCAGGTCAGCTCTCCTCGGTCGTCTGGCAGGCCACTCGAGCTCACCTTCTCCCAAACTGTCCTGCCCTTCTCATCGACCAGCCGAGTAACCTTGGCGCCATCCAACGCTTCTGTCCTGTACTCCGACATCGGGTCAGCTGCTTCTCCTGCTGCACCGAAAGCCCAGCGACGCACGTCTCCAGCTTGTAGCTCCTCCTTGGACCTTCTTCAAGAGGTGGGCGAGGCTGGTGCTGATGTGGAAGAGCTGCTACAATTGTTGGTGAAGCCAATGGAGGCGATAGTGGCGGTGAAGCGGCCATGGTGCAGCTGCTGAGCTGAGTTGAGAGGCAGACGCGTCCGTGCGCGTGTCTGGGGAGCGAGGTGGAAGCTGTAGGGCAGTCGTCGAGGTCTCCTATAATCCGTGGAATCGAAATGCGAGGGTTCCAGAGTGCTGGGATGAAGGCGAGTGAGGAGACGGAGGGAGAGAGGCGAACTTCGAAAGCGAGCCGACTTGGCGAGGGGTCGCTTGGGGCTGGCTGATCCGCTACAGCGCGAAATCGGTCTTGTGCGATTGCCGACGAAGTGGCATCTCGCTTGGCTTCGAAGTCGTCTGAAGACTTTGCCTGTCAGACTACGCCTTCAGCTCGGCGCCGAGCAGTAGCAGCTCTTCCTCGCTATTCTCGCATCGGCGCCGAGCAGTAGCAGCTCTTCCTCCCTATTCTCCGCATCCCGCTCTAGCATCCAATGCACTACGATGGCAGAGGCTCAAGTGTATCAACACAGCTGTGTCTATCTATGTCCTCCAGCAATCCTCGCTACCGCTCCCCACTCGGCGACCTCGCCAAGCTGTTCCGACTCGCATTGGCGCTGGGGTTGGCCGCCCCGAACGCCAGCACCGGGGTTACGCTCCCTTCCCTCCCACTGCTCACGCCCGGACTACTCGCTGTACTTGCTGCTCCGCTCGACGAGCCGTTGCCTGAGCTGGCGGCGAGGAGCTGAGGGAGGGAGCCAGACGAACGTGGACGAGCGCCGTGTGTTCGAGGTGCGGGAGTGGCGGAGACGGAGGTGAGGGAGAGGTCGAGAGTGGATGAGGAAGGGTCCTCGTCATCGTAGCGTTTGTTGGACGAGGATGGCGGCGGCGCCGAGGAGACGAGCGAGGAGAGGATGTCCTGTAAGGTAGCAGGAGATCAGTCATTCGCACAACGAGGATGAGGGAGTATAGCTGATGAAGGGGCGACTCACCGAGAACGAAGGGTTAACCTCCCGATGGCCCTTCCCTGCGCCGAGGTAAGGGCTATTCGGCGCGCTGCCCGCCCGGTCATCTCCTTCGAAGCTGTCGTCGCCCGTTTTGTCGACCGCAAAGCTACTCCTCTTGGCCCTCAGCATCGCCTTCTTGCTCGCCTGCCTCCGACTCGCCGTCGCATTCGAGAAGACGGGCAAGAGGTATCGCTCGTCGAGGACGGTGAACCACTGCCCGTCCCTCCACACGCGCGTGAGATCGCCCTCCTTGTCGCCAGCGACGTCGGCGCCGACGGTAGGGAGGACGTCGGGGTCGGAGTCGTCCGAAGAGTTGGAGTGGTCGCTCGTTGGCGCCGAGGCGGCTCGGAACGAGTTGAGCGGGTGCTGCTGCTGCTGGATGCGAGGGATGGATGAAGTAGAGTGGATGCGATCCCGATAAGGCGAGTCGCCGCTCGAGACGGTGAGGCCATCTCCATCGCGATCTCGGAGGTCGAATCCGCCTCCCGTGCGGTTGCCGAGCGGATAGCTTCTCCTCTTGGTGTGTCGAATGCGACCCTCTAAATCGTTCTCCATCCCTCCCGCGAGCGAGTAGCCTCCTGCGTCGTCCTCGTCCGAACTCTCTCCATCGTCCTCCTCCACTCCCGTCCGAATCCCCAAGATCTCAATCATCCGCCCAATCGTTCCTCCGAACACGACCACCGTCAATACGACCGAGACGAGCACGGTCGTCCTCAACGCTACGGCGTTCTCTCCCTTCATTCCTTCGGCGAGGGCGACTCCGACGGCTCCTCGCAGACCGGCCCAGAAGAGCATCATTTGGTAGGAATGAGGGAGCTCGTCGGAGCGAGAGCCGCGAGCCTTGTAGAACATGTTGATGCCCTTGGAGATGGGGAAGACGGCGCAGTAGCGAGCGATGCAGACGGCGAACTGTTGGTAGTTGCGAGGAAGGGGTCAGCTCGGTCTTCGTCGACTTCAAGAAAAGGCAGCGAGACATACGGCCGTGACGAGGATGAACATGGGCTTGTAGACGAGCTGAGTCTGGGTGAAGAGACTCAACCCGAGGTAGATGAAGATGAAGTTCTCGCTGAGCTGCGCGAGCGTGCCAAACATGTAGCGACTGGTCCGTTGCGTCCGATGCGACATGTTGTGGTAGGCGTAGTGCTTGAGGGTGATGCCGCAGAAGAGTAGCGAGACGATGCCTGTTTGTGAAGGACGAGATGGTTAGCGCCGAGCCAATAGAGCAGGATGAGAGGCGAGCTCACCACTCATGGTCAAGGCGTTCGAGAAGAAGTAGCTGGTGTAGGCGATGAGGAAGACGAGGCAGCTCTCGATCTCGGTGTAGCGACCTGTGAGCGTGAAGCCGGGTCAGCTCGACTCGAGCGTTTGTCGAACCGACACCACTTACCGAGCTCCGAGTGCTTGAGCATGAGACTACAGCTCAAGCCAAAGATGACTCCCAGCGCCATCGAGACGCAGAAGGTGAGAAGGAAAATGCCGACTCCGTGGAAGAAGGAGAGGACGTGGATCTTCTCGCCGTGGAATTGCGAGAGGGTCCTGTGTGGTGTAGGTACGGGAGAGAGAGGAAGCAGAGGAGTGGAGGGAGGAAGAAGGAGGGCAAAAGTGGGTGAGAGGGAAGACGAAGCTCAGCAATCGTCTCCTCTTCATTCGACCTCGCCCACAAACACTCACTCAAACATGACGATAGCGACGGCATCATTGAGGATGCTCTCTCCAAAGATGACCGAGTAGAGCTTCGGGTCGACGTGGAGGGCGTTGAAGATGGCGAGGATGGTGACGGGGTCGGTAGCCGACAGGGTCGAGCCGAAAAGCAGGCATTCGATGATGGTGAGGGAGAGGCCTTCGAGCCCGAGCAGCGAGTAGACGTAGACGATTACGCTGTGGAAGGGAGGTCAGTTTGGTTCTGTAGTCGAGCAAGACGAGCCATGCGCACCCCAAGACGACGGCCGAGATGAAAGTGCCGGCGAAAGCGAATGTGAGGATGACGCCGAAATTGCGGAAGAAGTTCTCCTATAAGCGTCAAAGAGGGCAGAGCAAGATCAGCCGCTACTCGCTACCTTCGGAAGCCTACTCGACCGCCGTTGCAGTCTCAGCTCGGCAGCGACTCACCTGCTTCAGCTGATAGCCCGAGTTCAAGATGATCGGCGGCAGCAGCACATTGAGCAAAATGGTGCTCTTGAAGGAGATCATATCCTGTACGACGTTTCCTGGTGCGAGTCGAACGAGTAGGCCAACGCACATGCCTGTCGAGGGAGAGGGTCAGCGAGTGAGATCGGCCGAGGGAGAGAAGGCGTACCGGCGAAGAGGGCGACGATCGTCTCATGGACAGAGCGGATCCGTCGGACTTTAAGGTAGTAAGAAACCCAGAAAGAGAGGATGAGGAGGAGGAGGACCTATTGCGTAGGGGAGGAGGTTAGCGCCGAGCTCTGATCGAGACTTGGGTTTCAGCGAGGACTACGAGAGGCCACGGCGGGGAACTCGGCGTGGAGGAATGCAGCCGTGCATCGGACGGCAACGCACGGCTACATTTCATCTAGGATGCCCTTCCGCCGCCGTCGGCGAGTAGCTCGTCCAATAAACAGACAGCAGCATCGCGCCGGCACTTCTGTGCTACCAGAACTAGACCAAGGTGCAAGAGGCGCGGAGGATCGCCGACAGTGAGAAGACATCAGAGCTACACGCCCAGCGCCTCCTCGGGAGCTCTCCCCAGCTCCCTACTCGCCATCCTCCTCGAACGCTTATGAGCGTCGCTGAGGGTTTCAGGCCACAATCGAGACAACCATGCAGCACATGAAGCGCCGTAGACAATCCTCGAGTCCGAGGGCGGACTACAGCGCGAAGGCGTCGACTCGTCTCGCTCCTCCCCTTCAGCGGCAGCTCCGCGCCGAAAGAAAACCTGCGGCAGTGGCGGTCCACAACGACAAGCACTCGGGAGGGATATCCTTAAGATGCCTATCCGGAGCGCACGCCTGATCTGCCGCTGCTGCAAGATATTGCGCAAGGCAAAGCCAACGGCGAAAGCGTCCTCCAGATATCGAGGCGCAAGATCCGTTCGAAGCGAAGCAGCAGCAAAGTCTCAGACTCCGCTACTGCCTCGCAAAGTACCGTCCAACCCCCTCGCCTTCACCGCGCCCTTTGGCGAAGAAGTGCAACGTCTGACATCATAGCGAGACGAAGGCTCAGCGACAAGAAACTCAGCGTTCGTCCGATCTTTCGGACTGATGAACCGGCTCGAGTGCAGGGCCTCTCGTCGGCTCTCGTCTTGAGCTGGTACAGCTCGACGCTCCGGGAGTGAGGCAATAAGGCGGACGAAAAGTGCGCGTACATGAGCGAAACAGAGACGTATGCTGCACAGCATGAGTCTCGCAAGCGCAAGGGACACCTTCCTCCCCGCCTGCTCGCTGCTCTGCGTCAGAGATTGATCGAGAGCGGACCGCGCTCTCGAGCCGAGCACGGTCGGCAGGAAGGACCATTGACGAGACAGCACGGAGTACGTGTAGCTGTGGGCTTGCACCAACTCTGCGCAAATGCCGGTTTTGTTTCGGCCCTTGCCCGGCGAATAAAGCAAGCTCGGCGTTCAAGTTCACCAGGCTTGGAGGAAGCCAGGCAAGCGGAGGGCACAACACAACCGTCATAGCAGCGAGACAGTTCATCTAAGGATGCATCATCTCACTGCAGAGCTGTCGTATCCCCTCCGCTTCATCTCACCCCGACAGGACGACCTCAGCCTCGCCTGGTCGAACGCCGAGCGCTCTGCCACCTCTAGGGTTCAGAATCGGAGGCGGGGTCTTCTGCTGTGCGCCCAGCGCTTGGGGCTACACCTTGCTCAGACGCAGCTCCCCAGCGCAGACCGAGCCGTCGTCCCACCTCCCAACCCCGTCGGGAGGCTTCCACCAGGAGGTGGACCGCTGCGAAGCAGCGTGGTATAGCCGAACCCTAGCGCAACATAAGAGGGCAATGCTGACCCCCCTATGTAGCGCAGTGCCGTTCTGTAGCTCCCTCTAGCGCCTTGACCGAGCGAAACGAGCAAGTCACTCCGAACGAGCGGAAGGAGATCAACAGCGCCGAAGCAGCAGATCCATCGAATCCACCACATCAAGCGCAAGCTCCTTGGGTCTCTGCTCGGCTACAGCACCACCGCCCAGCCATCCGCGAGCAGAAACGCGCGTACTGCGCTGAGCGCTCAACGGTTCGTATGCAAGCTCGAGACGTGTACTCGAGTAAGGCATGAGCGCACCCATACAGCCCACTGCAGACCGGCTTCATCGAGCTAGTCTGTAGCTGAGCAGCCCTGCCCTCAGCCCTCCCGCCCAACGTGAGCTCCACGCGTATTCTCGCCTCGTTTCCCGTCTTCTGTACCATCTTAAAGCCCATACCCAGCCCCTCCCAGCAAGTAGCGAGACTCGGACACTCACCAAGAGCAGCGCCCTACTCGACCACAGTTCCTCTACCTCTGGATCCAAGGGGATAACGTCGGGAAGATGGGGCGTTGAGGAAGGTGCAGAAGGGAGAGGAATACCGCCGCCGTTGGGGTTCGACATGGCCCTGTTGGGAAGCGAGTCCTGTAGCCTTGTAGGTCGGACTGAGAGACGAGCTGAAGAGACGAGCAAGAGACGAAAGCGAAACAGGGAGAGGCGCGAAGGCGAACGATTTAAGGTTGCCCTTCCACCGTCATCTGTTTGATTCGACTACAACTCGAAATTCGGCCTTACCAGGGAAAAGCTATCGCCCTACAGCTGCTAGACCAGCTCCCGTCGACTACAGATGACCCCCTCCTCCTCCTCGCGCCGTCAGAGCTCCCAGCAGCAACAGCAGCTCAACTCGCCTACAACTCCGACTCATTCCCACGCCTACGAATCATTCGCCGACTTAGTGGGCAATGAACCGCCTACATCTCCTTTAGCTGCCTCTCCTCGACGGGCCCACTTCTTCGGAGGGGGGAACGGAGTAGCGAGCAGGAGCAGTCCAGTGCAGAACAGCGGAGGAGGGAGAAGATGGCCATCTGTATCTCTTCCATCCGCTACTGCTTCCCCGATGCCTACTACGCCAGAACAGCGACGAGGGCAGCAGACCCCCCGTTCGCCGACTCCCCACAAGGGCGACAACGGCAACGGCTCGTTCGGCGCCGACGACCAGGACGAGGATGTCGACGAGGACGACGCGAGACGGCTCGTCGAAGCGGGAGCTGCCAAAGCCGACCTCACGACCAAGGATATGATCCTCCTTACCGTCGGTTTGGCCGGCGCTCAACTTGTGTGGTGTGTTGAGATGGCGTAGGTACATGTGCTGTAGCGGTACAGAGCGACCCGACTGACCTCGTCGAATTCCCGGCAGATTTGGTACGCCGTATCTCCTTTCGCTCGGCCTTTCCAAGCAGTCGACGGCACTTGTTTGGCTCGCTGGACCTCTAAGCGGCTTGATCGCACAGCCTGTAGTTGGTGGGTCTCGTATAGTGCTAACTCGGACCCCCCGCTGACCCTCGTGGCCTCCATTCTCCTCACGCCGCTCCCAATCGCTCTCGGCGCTCCCTCGCCTCTCCTTTCCCACTCCTTAATAGGCGCCATCTCCGACTCCTCGACCTCACCCTACCGCCGTCGGTACTACATCCTCCTTTCGACTTTTTTAATCCTCATCTCCACCCTATTTGTCGCCTACGCTCGAGAACTCGCTCGGCTCGTTGCTGGACTGAGCGGATTGGGGGATTGGGATCCCAAGATGGAGGAGAGGGTCGCTACTTGGGCTGTGGTCGTGGGAGTGACGGGTTTCTGGGTGTTGGATTTCGGCTTGAATGGATTGCAGGCTAGTTTGCGGGTCGGTTTCTCTTCTGTCTCCTTCTCGGCGCTCGCTGATCTCCCACGAGACGCAGGCCCTCATCCTCGACCTCACCCCACCTCATCAACAACCCGCCTCCAACGCCTGGCACGGTCGCCAAACCCACCTCGGCAACATCCTAGGTTACCTCGCAGGCTACCTCGACCTCGGCCGCTCGCCTCTGCTCTCGTGGGTCGGTGGAGGGCAGTTTAGGAAATTGGCGGTGGTCGCTTGTTGTGTTATGGTCGGGACTACTAGTGTGGTCTGTGTGACGCAGCAGGAGGAGGGGAGGAGGGAAGAGGAAGGGGAGGGAGAGGGTACGGTGAAGAGGTTGAAGGGGGTGATGAGGGGAGTGGGGGAGAGTATGAGAGATTTGCCGTTGCCGGTGAGGAGGGTTTGCTATGGTGGGTCTGCTGAGCTCTGCTTCGAGGGTCTCGTCGTTTCGGCGCCCATCTCGGACTTCGCTCATCCTCGCTTTCCACCTTTCCTTTCGCTACCTTCCATCTTCACCCTCGCCCGTCGCCACCAGTACAAATCTTCTCCTGGACGGCCTGGTTCCCCTTCCTCTTCTACTCCACAACCTACATCTCCGAAATCCTACGCTCTTCCCTGCCATCCTCGGCCCCTCCTCCTACAACAGACGAAGCCACCCGCGCCGGTTCCCTCGCTCTTCTCCTCTACGCCCTCGTCGCCCTCGCAGCAGGCTCAATCCTTCCCTTACTCTCCACCCTCGGTCGAAGGAAATGGGTCGATCGGTGGGTTAGTCGGAGGAGCAAGAGGGGGAGGGCGACGAGGAGGGTGTTAGTGGCGATGAGTTTGAGGAACTGGTGGTCGATAGGATTGGCGATGTATGTTGGAGCTATGGTTGCGACGTTTTGGGTCAAGAGCGTCGAGGGAGCGATGTGGGTTGTTGCGGTGTTGGGAGTGCCGTGGGCGATAACTTGCTGGGTGAGCTCGGTGATGGATTCGGCTACTGTCTTCGACGGATGAGAAACTTATGGGACAGCTGACGAACTGTCCCCCATAGGTACCCTTCGCCCTCGTGATGGAGTCGATTCGAACGCTGCAAGATGCTCGCTCTCGGCCCTCTCAGTCCGCCTACGCCACGCCCTCAACCACACCCCAGCGCCAACGCGACTACTCGACTCTTCCCCGCCGTCCTCTCATCCCACCACAGCCCTTCCGCGCCACCTCCTCCACCTCGGCGCTCCCCTCACCCACCTCCGCCCGCGTTCAAGCCCGCTCATCTCTCACCGAATGCTCGCCCCTCCTTCCCTCCAACACTCGTTCGTCGCCCTACGCCTACGACCACGATACCTCCTCTCCCCCCGGAGGAGCAACCCAAGCAGCCGAAGCAGGCGGCACGATTCTCGGGATCCACAACCTCTCCATCGTGGCGCCTCAGTTCCTCGTCGCATTGATCTCGGCGGGGATCTTTCAGCTTCTATCGCTGTCTCGGTCGGCGCCGTCGGCGTTGGCTGAGGAGGGAGCAGCCGAAGTGACGAACGATGTCGTGTGGGTTTTGAGATTCGGCGGGCTGGCAGCGGCGATGGGATGTGTGGTTAGTAGGTGGGTGCTGGAGACGGATAGTGAGAGGGCTTATAGGGATTGGGTGTTGCGAGGGCCGGATGAGGCCTTCGGCGATGGAGAGCCAGGGGAGGAGGGGCAGCTGGGAGCATAGGAGGTGGCGAGGAAGACATGTACATGGGTAGCTGGCTATTCACATAGGGATGTTTCTTGATTCTTGACCACAGGCTCATCGGCGAGCGAGCAGACGACAAGAGGAAGGAGGTGCTCGGCGCCGGCTTGGAAAAGGGGGGCGGCGCTTCTGAAGATGAGCAACCGCGCCAAGGATGGCGTTTTGGGAGCTGACAAAACGTCGCCAGAGAAGTACTATACAGCGCAGCGCTGTTATACAAAACGCCGCTCACTCGTTGCGGAGGCGAAAGTCAACGAGAGGCGCGCTCGCCTCTCTCTTTCCTGCGCTATCCTCGTCTCTTCACGCCGACTCGTATCGGTCTACAGCAGGAGTATTAAAATGGCTCTCAGCTCGATGGCTGTGCCAGATGTATCGTCGAAAGAGAGCAAAATGGAAGAGTCAGGCGACGCAGGGCTCTCCTCCTCAGCAGCAGCGGAAGAGGAGGACCACCATGTCTACCCGGAACTCTCGGTGACCACTCAAGTGATGATTACATTGACCCTTACGCTCAGCATGGCCCTCAATGTGAGTCTCTGCACTAGATCGAACCTCCGCCCGCTGTTTCGCGGTTTCGGTTTGGGAAAGGCTGACCCGCGACGTGCACAAACTACAGATCTGCCAAACGCAAGCACCATTACTGGCACTCGAGGCTATCGGACGTGATCTAAACATCCTCACCACCAATTTGCAGTGGTAGGTCCTCCTTACAAATCCAGTTAGGCCTCTCGCTAACTCGGCTCCGCTCTGCCCCCACTTTACAGGATCTCTTCCGCCTATGCACTGGCATTCGGTGCACTACTACTTCTCTTCGGGCGACTCGCGGACGTCTATGGGCACAAGACGTGAGCTTTCTCGCTCCGTCTCGGCGCCGATCACTTTCGCCGAAGAGCTGAACCGTTCGCACCTCCAGCGTCTTCCTCGCCGGCATGGGATGGGCTCTGGTATGGTCCGTTGCAGCAGGAGTAGCGCAGAACGAGATCTCGCTCGACATCTTTCGCGCAATGCAAGGAGCTGGGATGGGAGCGGCGATCGTAAGTTAGACTCGGCTCTGGCTTTCGGCGCCTTGTTCAACGCTGACAAGGCCCTGCTCATTCACCAGCCTTCAGCACTCGGTATCCTCGGCAGCTCCTTCGCTCCTTCGCAAGCCAAGTCGACCGCCTTTGCCACCTTCAGCGCCGGCGCACCTCTCGGCGGTAGCATCGGTTCTGTCATTGGAGGAGTGTGAGTATGCGTGAGCTTGGTCGTCGAACATCAAGCTGAAGCTTCCCTGTCGCTCAGCCTCACTCAGTATGCTCCCATCGGCTGGCGAGCCGTCTTCCATGTTGAGGCAGGACTCGCTGCTCTCGTCATGATCGGCGCCTTCATCTTTGTGCCCGCCGACAAGGACCGCGATACTTCTTTGACGGTTGACTGGCTGGGAGGATTTTGGATCACGGCCGGGTTGACTTTGGTCACGTTCGCCCTCGCAGACGGCTCGGGGCAGCCCAAGGGAGTGAGTAGAGCTGCTATCTTCGCCGAGAGAAAACCTATTGACGTTCTTCTACACCATAGTGGCGCACACCCTATATCGCTCCTCTCTTCTGCGTCGGGATCCTCCTCCTCGTTGGCTTCTGGTTCTGGGAGCGCCATCTCGAGTACAAGACGGATCGAGCGCCGTTGATGAAGACCTCGCTGTGGTTCAAGGGCCGATTCTTCTGGGTGCAGATCATCGGCGCGCTGGGATGGAGTGCTTTCGCCTCGTGAGTTGGCTTTCTGAGGTCGCCGAGAACGAGTACCAGTGGAGGTGAGCGAGCTGACAGTGAGCCTACCTCTCGCAGATTCATGTTCTTCTGCACCCTCTGGTATCAAGACTTTCAGGGACTCTCTCCCGTTCTTGCGACCGTTCGCTTCCTTCCCTCGCCCGCCACCGGCCTCATTCTCAATGTTCGACCTTTGCCAGCTCAAGAGTCGAATTCCAACTAACACGCTCGCTCTCACCCGCAGGTCGTCGTCGCCATCATGGCCTCTCGGGTGCCGGCTCAGTACATGATCATCCTCGGCGCACTCGGCACTGGATTGGCGCCTCTCCTTTTCGCGCTGCAGGACATCAGCGACCCCTACTGGCAGTGGCAGTTCCCGGCGATGATCTTGTGAGTGCTCATGTGTTCCCTGTCTCGCCAACCCTCTTCAAGCTCCTCGCTGACCCTTCGCAACCAACTCAGATCCGTCTTCGGCGCCGACTTCATCTTCGCGACCGGCATCATGTACGTCAGCAAGCTCGCCGGACCAGGCGAGCAAGCACTAGCCGGCGGGCTCTTCAACTGCATGACCATGGTCGGAACATGCCTCGGACTCGCCATCAACACCATCATCCAAGCCCGAGTGACCCAATCCAAAGTGGAGGGCGAGGGAGGCGTGTACGACGCCAATCAGCGGGCGTCGTCCTATGCTACGCAGAGCGGACTGAGGGGCGCTTTCTTTGGATGCGCTGGCTTTGCGTTCGGCGCCCTTATCATCGCCATCGCCTTTCTCCACGGCATCGGCAAGGTCGGCGACAGGATACGCAAGCCAAAGATCGAGGAGGGCGGTGTAGCGGAAAAGGAGAAGCTGTAGATCGTTATATGGGCTGAGAGTAGACTGTAGCATCGTGCATAGGGACTAATAGAGCCAAGCTTAGATATTCCTTCGCGTTCGGCCGAGCGTCAAGAGGCGAGTGAGGACAACTCCAGCTTCTCGAAATGACAGCAAGCTACATTCACCTACCCAAGACCTCTCAAACCCGACGGCTCACCCTCCCTCGCTTCCTCACTCTATCTCGGCGCGCTCCCGCTCTAACAGCTCGGCCAGCTCCTTCTTCGCCTTCTCCTTCCATCGCTCCCTCTGACTCTTGCTAATAGCGATCTCGAGCGCATCTTCCCACAATCCACGGGTCTCTGCATTGATGCCCGAGCTTGCTCCCTTGGCGAGGACATCCTTGGCTCGCTCGGTAGAGAGAGGCGAGAGTCCGGAGGCCTCGTACCAGTAGCTGCAGGTTGAGGCCGTCAGAGTTGTCCTGGCGAGTGAGATGAAACCTGTCGTGCTCACTATTCGTCCAAGGTAGGTGGGAAGACAACACGGAGAGAAGAGATCCGCCGACGGTACATCGTCGCCGAAGGGGCATGAGCGCCGTTGAGGACCTGCTCGGGGGTGAGGGTCAGCTCCGAGACTGCAAAACGGACATTGATCACGTACCAGTCCTGGCCATTCGTCGAAGTGATCCGTCTGGCTCGTGAGCACAAAGTCGCCGATATTGAAGCCGTCCTCCGCTGCCGACTCCGAGCTCGGCGACGGAAATGCGGCCGATGTAGGGCTTCGTCCGGTACATCTCGAGATCGAACGACTTCTCGACTTTGCGACTGGGAATCCTCGGGGGTCGTTCAGCGGTCGTTTCGTGGGGGCGACGGAGGATGAGCGCGGCGTTTCCTGAGAACGAGAGAGCGGCGATGGGCGGTCTGCGAGGAAGCTGCCGATGAGGAGTGGTTAGCTCCCGTTCCTTGAAAGAGCGGCTCGAACATGAACATAAGTGCTGCTGACGCGGGGCTTGCCCTCGAGCTCGGGCGAAGGTGTAGTCTCTCGAACGCGAGTGCGAGCGCTGAGGTCGGCCGAGGTGTTAGCTCAAGCGCTTCCCTCCCCTCGAGCGAGATAAAAAGCACTCTCCGATGATTAACCAGCCGCTGAGCACTCGATACCCACCTTCCCGCCTCCTGCAGCCGCGCCTCATCCCTCAGCTCGCCCGCCTCGAGCAGCGCCCTCACCACTCGCACGAGTAGAATCGCACCGAATCGCCCTGCTAGCTTTAGATCTTCGTCCTCCTTGGCTCCGAGCAGCTGCTCTGCTGCATCTTTCGCCTCGTCGAAGCTTATCTCGTCGTCGACTGGGAGCGGCGCGAGATGTGAGCAAAATGGATCGCTCTTCTGCGCTTGCTGCTCGGGTAACGAAGCGAGCGGTTCCAGGGTGATAGTGAGGGTGTCGAGCCAAGTCTCGAGCTGTTCCTTGCTGTCCATTCGAGTCGGGAGAGCTGAGAGGGTGAACGAGAAGCGAGAGGTCGGAGCGCAAGAGGCGATTTAAGTCGAGCTGCTCATCTCTTGCCCTCTTGCTTCTCGCTGCTCATCTCTTCCCGCTCTCGGCTGCTAGATCAAAGGACAGCACCGACCTTCAGAAGTACTGGTAAAGCGCTTTCACTGCCACAAGAGTCCGCTACAGCTACAGGTGAGTTCTTAGCCCGAGGTGTCGCTCGCTCGCGGTGTAAAGAAGCGCGCGGTGGCCTCGCATCGCGCTAAGCCGGTCCGCTGAGCAATCGCGGTGGTTGCGGCAGAGGAGCGATTCTTCTCAGCAGTTCTTCAGAGTCGTGGTCGAACAGAAAGATACACGAGCGAGGGGAGGGGCTGCTGCTCGGGCTGAACTCCCTCGTCGAGCTCCGTGCAGGATCTCGGCGGGAGTTCTGTCGCTTCTTGAGCATTCGGTTTATCTCTTGCTACGAGTGCCGAGTCTCTGGGGCCAGGCCGGCCGCTTCGAGACTGACAACCTACTCTCCCTCGGCGATAGCTCGCTTGTTCTTGGCTCGGAAGGGCAAAGGCGAGGGGAGCTATCAAAGTCGATGAGCGAGGGGATGTTTACCTTTCTTTTTGAGTCGCTGCTGAGCTCACGGAGCGGGCGTACAGTCTAGCAATTCGGCGCCGAGCTTTCCGCTTGAGATCCGCCGAGTCTGAGCGGGGCTCGGGGTTGGTAAAACTCTAGAATCGGATGGCGAGACGTTGCAGACGCCACTCGGTGGTGACCACCGCTGCGAGTCTAGTCGCCCAAGCCTGCAGTCTGCTCGGCGTTGAACCTTAAACTCGGCGATTGCGTCGTGGACCCGCCATTCTCCTCCTTGGGTCGCTGGCAGCAGCTCTAGATGGTGAATAGCTGTGACACACTCTCAGCTCCTAGCGCGCGCTGCCTCGCTGCCCGCTCGCCGTCCTGCACTCTGCCCCACTTGGAGCGCTGCGGAGCGGCAGCCGAGCGCCGAGGTCGGCTTGTAGAGCTGTAGGAGGCTGGCGGGACGTTACGAAGTACCTGCTTATCTACTTGTACGATATTCCTGCTTCCTTGGAGCCCACGAACAAGCTGACAGCCTCGCCCGCCCTTCGCTAGCTTTTTGCTCAACTTCGAGCTCGAGACGCAAACCCCGCTCTTCCTTCCAACCTCACCTCGTCTTCTACACTTCGACTAGGATGGGAAAGATCAGTAAAGCCAAGCAGACGAAGGCTTTCCTCAAGAAGGGCCTGCTCGACGGCCAAATCAAGAAGCGCCATGAAGTGCGCGCCTTCAAGCAAAAGGTGAAAGGACGCCAGGTGCAGCGCAACAAGGGCCACGGACCCAAGCCGACCGATGCGGTCGAGGAGAGCGATGAGGAAGGACCCATCAAGAAGAACAGCGACGACGAGGAGAGCGACGAGGAGATGGACGTTGATGCCGTGCTCGGAGGACAGGGAGTCGACGAGGTGAGTTTTGGAGCGCTTCGCTGGGTCGCAGGGGAGGCGGGAGCAGCAGCAGGAGCTAGGTATAAAGCTCGCATGCTGTACTCGGCTACGCTTGCAGTGGTACATCGAGCGCCGGCCTCCGGAGAGCAGCCTCAGCGTTTTGCGTCGAGGCGGCTGTTCGGTCCAGCTGCTCGTTGGTGCTCTTGTGAGCATCAGGCGGCTGAGCTGAGCTTATGGAGCTTGTCAGAGCTTCAGAGTTGCTGAATGAGCTGGGCGCTGGCAGCGGGTCGAGACTGCTCGGCTCACATTTCGCCCTGCGAGTTAGCCTGCCATCCGTTTCTGCTACCTTCAACCTCATAGCTAGGTGTACCTTCGCTGACACCCGTCTCTCGTTGCCGTTCATCCTGCACAGGAGGAAGGATCAGACCTTGAGGACGACGACCTTTCGGGCCTCGGTTCGGACGAGGAGTTGGACGATGCTCAGCACGTAGCCGACCTCAAGGCTTTGGCCGAGAAGGACCCCGAGTTCTTCAAGTACCTGCAGGAGAACGACGCCGAGCTGCTCGACTTTGATGGCGAGGGAGCCGAGGCTGAGGAGGAGAGTGAGGATGAGGAGACGAGCGACGAGTCGGACAGCGAGGATGAGGGAGCTAAGAAGAAGGGCAAGGGAAAGGAGAAGGAGATTAAGGTCAAGAAGATCCCCGTCTTGACGAAAGAGATGCTGAAGGGATGGCAGAAGAGCATTCTCGATGTGAGTTCTCGGTCGACTTGCTTCCGTCGCTCGAGCTGTACTGACTCGACTCCTTTCTACCCTTCCCACGACATCTCAGAAGCGCTCCCTCCGCGCTCTTCGCAAGCTCCTTCTCGCTTTCCGTTCGGCTGCTTCGACCGGCGCTGCTACCGCCGAGGAGGTCGGCGAGCGATACGAGATTCAGAGCCCTGCTGGTGAGCTTGCTGGCCTTCCTAGAGTCTTTGTGGATCGATCACTGACTCCCCCTCGCTCGCCCTGCAGTCTTCAACAAGCTCATCGTCACTTCGCTCAAGTACACCCCCGTTGTCCTCGCGCATCACTGCTCCTACAAGGAGGTCAACGGAAAGTAGTACGTTTCTCGTTCTCTTACATGTTCACCTCGAGCCAATCGCTGACTCTCCAACTCTCTACACCCTACGCTCGTCTCGCCTTTCCCTCGTCGCTTCTTCCCACCCTCTCCCTCACTCTCACCCTCTCCCTCCACATCTCTCACCCTTCACAGCAAGGTCAACACCAACTCCAAGGCCTACTCGACCGCCCAGCGCCTCATCAAGTCCTACTTCGTCTCCCTCCAAGCCCTCCTCCAAACCGTCGCCTCCGATTCCGGCATCCCTGCGCTCGCCGTCACCGAGTCGGCCAAGCTCGTACCGTGGGTTGTTGGAAACAGGAAGGTGGCTAGGGGATGGGTCAAGGTGAGTGGTGGTGGCAAACGGTTCTCATCGGCCGAGCGAGCGACGTGAACGAACCGCTGACTGCTGCACTACAATAGATGCTTCTCGGTCTTTACGAGTCTGCTACCGATGAGGTCCGCGTCGCTGCCTTCCTCGCTCTGCGCAAGCTCGCCGTCGCTTCGGATCACAGCCTCCGCGAGTCGGTCCTCAAGGTGCGCTTTTCCCTTCTCTCCCTCTGCCCGCTATTACTCACTCGCTCTACTCCACCAATCTACAGGGAGTCTATGCCACCCTCCTCGCCTCCTCCCGCCAGACCTCGGTCTACACTCTGCCCTCCCTCACCCTCATGAAGAACTCGGCCTCCGAGCTCTTCCTTCTCCCCGGCAAGCAGGAGGGCGAAATGGCATACCAGCTCACTTTCGGCTACATCCGCATGCTCGCCATTCTGCTGAGGAAGGGAGTCAAGGAGGGATCGAAGGTGAGTTTCGGTCGTAGAGGCGAAGTAAGGGATGAGAGTTGACAGGATCTCGTACTCCACAGGACGCTTTCAAGTCGGTCTACAACTGGCAATTCGTCCACGCCGTCGACTTCTGGTCGCTCGTCCTGTCGTCGTCGTGCGAGAAGGAGCGGATCGCTCAGTACGGCGAGAGCCCGCTGCAGCAGCTTCTTTACCCTCTCATCCAGGTCGCCCTCGGTGCCATTCGGTGAGCATGCTCTTCAGGTGTCGGTCGAGCAGCTCGCTAATCCCCTCCCGCCCTCACAGCCTCGTCCCCACCTCTCGTTACTACCCGCTGCGCTTCCACCTCATCCGCGCCCTCCTGCGCATCGTCCAGCGCACCGGCACCTACATTCCCCTCTCCTCCTCCCTCTTCGAGATCCTCGATTCCCCCGACCTCACCAAGCGCACCAAGCCCTCGACTCTCAAACCTCTGGATATGGAGTTCTACCTCAAGTGCCCCACCTCCTACCTCAAGACTCGCGTCTACGCCGACGGACTCGCCGATGAGCTCATCCACCTCGTCACCGAGTATTATGGCGCCCTCGCCACCTCCATCGCCTTCCCCGAGCTGGTCCTTCCCGCCGTCGTCGCTCTCAAGCGCCACAGCAAGAAGACTGGTCAGGCCAAGCTCGGAGCGCAGATCAAGGTGCTGGTGGAGAAGCTCGAGTCGAACGCTCGGTGGATTGAGGAGAGGAGGGAGAAGATTGAGTTTGCGCCGAGTAAGAGGGACAAGGTCGATCGGTTCTTGCAGGGTGAGGAGCTCGATAAGACTCCTCTTGGTGGATACCTGAGGTTGCAGAGGAAGCTGAGGGACGCCAAGAGGGCTACTTTGGAGAAGGCGGTATGTTTGACCTGCTTCTTTCGTTTCATTTTGTCGAAGGCGGTCGCTGATCTCGCTTCTCGCTCTTTCGCAGGCGCAGGGCGACGATATCTAGACGGCTTGGGATTGTGATGTGTTTTGCGTCGTGTCGAGCTGCCATGCATAGCGTTTCCTTGTATCTCTTCAAGCGTCTGAGCGTGATGAGCGAGTCGGAAGCGAGGGCAGCCTGGAAGCGAGGGTGAGAGCGAAGGAGAGAGGGACGGGAAGGGAGGAGCAGGAAGAACCGGTCAGCTCGGGAGCCCCTTCGCGAACGCCACAGCGTCTCGCGAGAGTGCATACGTAGGATCCCTCGTCCTCGAAGGGAACGCCGACCTCCTCAAGGAACAGGTGAGCGGGCTTGCGAACGACCACTGAGCCGAGGTGAAGGGTCAGCGATGTAGCAAAGGCTCGGACCTAGAATCGTAGACGTACTGGCGGGCATGAGTTGTCCTCCGAGCCAGGCTCCTCCTCCGGGAGCGACTCCAGCCTCGAGGATAGAGATGCGGAGCTCGGGACGGGCCTTGGCGAGGACGTAGGCGCAGGAAAGTCCAGCAGATTCAGCACCGACAATGACAATGTCGCTGACGGCGTGGTCGTACATGTCCTTCCGTATCTCGAGGTCACAGTACGCTCCCTGCTCCCCAGTGCAAGCTCGCTCGCTCTTCCGCTCCGGTTGGGATAAAGGTGTATGACGAGTTGAATCGCAGCATATCAAGAGTATCAGAAACCAGTCATATACGAAGAAGGGAGAAGGAGGGGTACAGCAAGCATTTGTGGTCGACATGCTCCGGTCGACTCGGCGAAGAGGAGGAATCGTCTACTGCGCCTTGGCAAAGCCGACGACCTCCCCCTCGTCGATGGAGTAGCTGTCAAAGAGACGCATGGCCTCGCGAGCCGCCTTCGCACCGCTGGCCAACATGCCCCCGAAAGTCGCTCCCATGCGATTGGCGCCGTCGAGCTCCGAGAGCTCCATCCCGCCGGTGATGAGTCCGGGGACAATCTCGCGAGTGTTGTTGACACTGTCGGAGGGCGGGTAGGAGGACAGGTCAGCTTGAGTGCAGATGAGGATAAGAAGAGGGGTGAGGGAGGAGGGAAAGAGCGAGGAGGAGCGTACATGAAGTCCTCGGCGCTCTGCATGTTGAGACCGCGCATACCGCCGAGCTGCTCGATCTGGCCAGTGGCGAGGAGACGCTTGACGGAGAAGGCGCCGAAGGGGCCGCTGTAGCGAAGGAAGGTCAGCAAACAGCCCACGGCTGCGAAGTGCGAAGTCGACGAGGCTCACTCGTGACCGGCGAAGGAGCAAACAACGGGAGCAGTGATGGTCTGAGGGTCCATGCACGACTGAAGACCGTGGGCGAGGGTCACCAGAGTCCTGCGAGTGATGAGCAATGTCAGCAGAAAGCTCGGCGAAAGCGACGACTCGGCGCGAACTGACCAGTTGCTGACGACACCGGCGATCCTAAGCTGGCCAGATCCAAGAGGGTCGGGGCGAGTGATCAAGTCCTCGCAAGCAGTAGCGTTGAAGACTGGGTCATCGAAGAAGGAAGGTCAGTAGCGAGTCGGCGCCGAGAAGCGAAAGAGACACGTTACGCTTGACGTTGGGGAACTGATGCCCGCAAGAGAGAGAAAAGCAGAAAAGAAAACCAAGGGGTTAGGACCGAGGTCTATGAACATTCGACGTCGCATGCTTTAACATGACTCCGCTAGATGGCCGTCTAAAATCTCAGCGTCGTCAAGAGCCCCGCCCCCTCTGCAGCTGCAGAAGGAACGAAGACTCGAGACTCTGCACCGGCATGTTCAATGTAACGAGCTCGTCTGCACTCCATCGGAGTGAGCGGCTGGGTCGCTGGCGCGACGAAAAGCGAAGTCGTCCTCTTGATCGCCGAGCTTGAGGACCGAGAAGCCAGCTGTAGTGTAGACGGACCTGCAAGACCTTCGAGAGGATGGTGCTCGTGAAGAGAGCGGCATGCTTGACGACAACCTGCTCTCGTTGAAGAGAGGCAGAGAGCGAAGGCAGCCAGGAAGGGAGGGGGAGTGCGAAGGAGAGAGGGAGGAGAGAGGGAGGGGAAGGGAGAAGCGGGGAGAAAGGTCAGCTCAAATCGCCTCACGCGAACGCTAGTCGGAGTCGTCCTGCACGAGCACATACGTAGGATCCTTCGTCCTCGAAGGGAACGCCGACCTCCTCAAGGAAGAGGTGAGCGGGCTTGCGAACGACCACTGCGCCGAGATGGAGGGTCAGCGATGTAGCAAAGGCTCGGGACTAGAACTTTGGCCGTACTGGCAGACATGAGTTGTCCTCCGAGCCAGGCTCCTCCTCCGGGAGCGACGCCAGCCTCGAGGATAGAGATGCGGAGCTCGGGACGGGCCTTGGCGAGGACGTAGGCGCAGGAGAGTCCAGCAGATCCAGCACCGACAATGACAATGTCGCTGACGGCGTGGTCATACATGTCCTTCATGTACCTCGAGGTCATGGCTCTCGCGACGTGGTGCTCTTTGATGGGCGCGAAGGTGTAGTTGCCCTCCCAATCCTCGACGGGCTCCGCATTCTTGACGGCGACGGATTCCTCACTAGAGGCGATGGAAGCAGCCTTGGTGGACGAAGGAGGCGAGATGGGAGCATCGACCTTGCTGAGCACCTCCTTGGCGGGCTGCAGAGGCGTGGTGCGGAGGCTGGCGATACTGCTCTTGAAGGAATCTTGGGCGGACACTTTGAGGTGGGGGAACGTCGGGATTAGCGAGGAAAGGCAGGAGGAAGCAGCTGTAGCTTACTGATTGTAGCTGAGTGAGTTTGGTGAAAGGTTGAAGAGGCGAGAAGTTGGAGAAAGATGTGGTTGAAGAGCAAGAGCTAAAACGCCTATCATAGCGAGTCCCTTGTCGCTCTCTCTCGGTCGAGCGATCGAGCTAAACGATCCGAGCTGCTCCGATTTGGGTTGCGTACATGCTCACCGCTTGTCACCAGTTTCCTCCTGCATCAGAGCGGTGATCCCAACTTGCCCACAGAACGAGTGCCGAAAGCTCGGCTAAGTCCATTTCGCAGGTTTCTGTAGCGAAGCAAGGTTAGAGGGGCGGTACAGCGAGCTTTGTAGGCTGTCCGAGCTCACTCCCTGCTGCTTTTTTGCAGTTGGACCCTTCCCGAGCGCTGCACATCCTTCGCACGCCTCACTGCTCGCGAAGCGGAGTCCGAGACTGAGACCAACCAGCTTCCAAAGTACATACAACAGAACAGAGACAGCAGAGTACCAGCTTCCGAGTATTCACTACTAATACTTTCCTTCGCCGCGCAATTGACCCGACTCGCACCCCTCATCACGCTCCGTCACCGCGCTCGGCGATGAGCTCGCCAACGTCGACACTTCTGCTGATCCACTTGAGCGTGAAGACTTTCCGACGGTGAGCATTCTTGGGCAAGAGCGAGTTCCTACTCGAACTGCGATTAACAAGAAGATCAGCTCGCGAGCTCGGGCGCCGAGTAGACGAGCAGCTCACTCGGTCTTGAGCGGTCTCAGCTCGGAGGAGTCTGTCGTGCTGTCGGCGACGATGATGTGGGTGATCTTGAGGTCGTAGATGTTCTCGGACACGCGACCGCCGTTGTTCATGAAGGCTGACAGCGAAGACAGGTCAGCGCAAAGCTCGCCGGGCTGAAGGAAACGGGGGAGACCAACCCTCGGAAGCTAGGAGCAGTCTTTGGGGGCGCAAGAGTCAGCTCCCATCCCCTGTGTATCAGCGACAACGTCTTGGACTCACGCTGTATGCGTCTGAGCGCTCCTGGAGGCGGAAGGCGCGAGGACGTTCTTCTCGGCGTTGGCGCTTGTGTCAAAATAGGCGACGATGCCGCTGAAGAGCTCGGTCGGGTCTTCATCTCCATCGTTCGTCTCGGACGATTCATCCTCTTCGGTCGTTGGATCCGCACTGTCGTCGTCGCTGTAGCCCGATAGCGACTGCCGGGCCGCTGAGCTGCTGGGCGAGCTGAAGAGGTTCTCGTCGTCTTGATCGTCCAGAATTGGCGTAGATGCGCGGTTGAAGCTAGAAAGGATGGTATCGCGCTGATTGTACTCGGCGGTAGCGGCGGTGGAAGGGGTGGCGCGAACGTAGAAGCTGCGGAGAGACGGCCGAGGGTAAGCTCGAGCTCGATTGAAGCAGGCGAGAGTCTGTGAAATCGCCCAAGAGGATCAAAGCTTTAGACCAACACTCACCGGCTGGTCTTGGGAAGGAGACGACCGCGCTCGACCGACTCGACGACCCAGGCGGGCAGGAGCATGTCGACCGACCCGGCGCCTTGCTTGTTGGAGATGACTGTGTGATAATGCTGAGCCGTGGTCAGCTCTCAGTTCTAGCTTCGATGCCTCAATCGAGAATTGGAGATCACCGAGCCACTTGGAAGCGATGACAACGCGGGAAGGACTCGGCGCGGGGATGTGCTGCACGATGGCGCCTCCATGCTCCTCGATGAGCATCTCCAAAGCAGCCTTGGTCATAAAGGTTTGACTTGACTCGGTCTTGTACTGGTTGTGGACGTCTGAGAGGATAGAGCGATCGACCTGCGTCAGTCTCGAAGCTCGCTGCAGCTGAAGCATCGCCGAGGTGAAAAAGAAAGCAAGCGCTGAGGGGCGTACAGAACTTGAGCTGCTTGAAGAGATCGCTTTTGATGGTGACGGGCTGAAGGAGATGGCGAAGAATGAGTAGAGCTTGTCGAAAGAGCATGGCCGACCCCCTCCTCAACTCGGCTCACTTTGGTCTCGACTCCCTTGCCGCGCGTCTTCTTGGTGGTGAAGTTGCCGCTGAGAGTGTCGCTGACCTTGATCTGACGCTTCTGCATCTCCTTGATGTCTGTAAGAGTGGGGAGCGGTGCTTAGTGAAAGCGAGCAGACTGACTTCAAGCGCCGTGCTCGAGCAAGCCCACCTTCGATCGTCGAGATCATTCCGAAGCGCTCGTTCTCCTCGCTCTTGCGGGTGTAGACGAAGCGCATGCGAGGGAACTGCAGGGTGAGGTGAGAAGGATGGTCGTCTGTGGAAGAGGGAGATGTCAGCTTGAGTCGAGCTCGGCGCGGGACTGCCAGCAACTCGGCTGACTGCTGAACTGGGTGCTGGCTCCCTTGATCTCGACGAGGAAGGAGCTAATGACGCTCAAGGGTCAGCTGACGAGTCTCCGAGCTCTAGAGGAGGAGAGCTCACTCCGAAGGCCGAATGAGCACGTCGGGGTACTCAGAAATGGTCGAGAAGAACGAGGGCTGCTTGTTCTTGTCGAAGTCGAACCACTTGCCGTCGGTGCGCTCGCTGTGAATGAACATGTAAGCTCGAGCTTGACCACAGACTGAGGAAGAGCGAGACGCACAAGATAAAGCGCTGCTGCTCCAGAGTGCAAGTCACGTTGACCTTGACGAAGGACTGCACGCTGTAGTGAGGAAATGGTCAGCGAGCGGCGAACAAAGACAGATCCGGACGTACCAAGGCTGCCCGTCGACGTCGAACGGCCTTGACCGGTCCCAGACAGCGCAGAGGAAAGCCGAAAGAGTTCTGCCTCGCCGTCCGTATCCCCAGTAGGCTCCTGCGAGAGAGGGTCATCAGCAGAGCACTTGAGGATGACGGTCGAATCACCAATGACAATGTAAGTAAACGACTCGCCGAACTCGTCCATGAAGTCGGGCTTGACCTTGACCCAAGTCTGCTCGCGACGACCGAGCTGGTAGCTCGAGTCTGGGTTCTTGACGACGAGTCCTTCTCCGCGAGCCTCGACGACCTCCTTGAAGACGGACTTGAGCTCCTCCTCGTTCGAGACGTACTTGTGCTCGATGACCTCGACCCTAGGCTGGCAGACGGTGTCGAGGGTCGGCTCGGCATTGAGAGTCGGCTCGGCTTTGAGGGCCGGCTCGGGCTTGAAGATGCGGTCGAGGATTCCCTTGCGTCGCCAGAGGGGCTCTTTGCAGACGTTGAAAGCTCCTGCAGGCGTGCGGAAGTAGAGGATGTCGAAGACGACGAAGCAGTGGGCGGCTTCCAGGCGGAGGTCGAACCCGCCCGGATCTAGGCGATGTCAGCGAGTGATCAGCGACTGGCTTCGTCTCGGCGATAAAATCTCGAGCAGAACCTCACCTTCATGAGCGTCCAAGTTCGTGGCGGGGAAACGCTCCTTGAGTGCCTCGCTGTAGATCATCATCTCGCCGTCGAGGATGACTCTGCGAGCGCCGAGGCAGGTCAGTGCCGCTCAAGATCTGCTCACTCTCGGCGGGGGAGTGAACCTACTCGAAGACATGGTCGTGTAATCGCGCGAGGATGATGTAGCTGAGCCTGGTGTAGACGCTGGTCACATCTCGGCCATTTCTACTCGGCAACTTGGGCGTCAGCCGAAGGGCGAGCTCGCAAACCCCGACGCTGAGCGTGAGAGCTGACACACCGAGTGAACAGGTAACAGCGTCCATTAACGACGTGTATCTGGATCCGACAGCCGTCAAGCTTCTCCTCGACGAGGAACATGCGAGTGCTGAGGCTCGGGCGAGGAACTCGGCCTTCGCGCATCATCCTGACGACGTCGCCGAGGCTGTGATACACCAAGTCAGCGGGAAGCTCATTGCCGGCGGGCGAGAACGAGCAGACACACCTCCGATGATTCCGGTGGGCGAGTTGAGGCTTGAAGGGCTGGCCGAGGACGACCTGTAGCTCGGGTTCTGGGAGGACCTCGCTAGCGTTCCATAGTCGACCACAGACGGCTTTGATGCTGCTGATGGCGCGGTAGTAGCCGAGGGCGTCAGGGTGGAGGGCGTTGAGGACGGTGATCGCTCCGACGCCGACGCTCAGGTCTGTAGCAAATCCAAGGTGGGGTCAATACAACATCAAAAAGGGAGGAAAACAACCAAAGAGGTATCCGCTTACCCTTGAGGATGATGCGAACGAGCCACCTGCTTGGTCGAGGCCTGTCAACGAGCTCGGCGGAGCGGTCTGGAGGGTCGAACTGGCTCACTTCATCTCCAGAGGCGTCATCTCTTGCACCCAACGCTTGAGTAAATCTCCATGTCGCTTACTGTGCGATACAAATCGTTTCGAGCAGCAGCGAAGGAGGAAGGCGAATGGCCAGAAGCGATCAGCAGACCTCGGCGGCGAAACGAGATTCGAATCGGCTACTCACTACACCTTGCGACCTGAACCATCCTCGGTACCCTCCGCACTAATCCTACTCAACTCGTCGAGCACCTCGTTGATCTGGTCGATGGTCATGTTGCCGTACGAAGCGCCTCGCATGCTGGAGCGAGGTTCGAGAACCGCGAGGAAGACGTCTCTGTGGGGCGCATTCGGGTCAGAAGAGCCAATCGACCACTCGAAGCTCCACGCAAGCTGCAGCAGACTGACGAGAGGTCGCCGACGGGATCATTCTACTCGGCCGAGAGAGTGCACGGACCGCCGAAAGACGCAGGTCAGCGTGAACGCCTTGCTCAGGTGACGCTGAGTAGGACGCACCGAGTCCTTGGTAGGTATCGGGTAGTTCAGTAGCCGCTTGTAGTCCCCCGTGAGAGAGAGCACTCTCTTTCCGCTCGTGCTCGAAGTCCTGTCGAGCCGCCCCTAGAGCTCGGCAAGGATGGCGAAGCGAGGGGACGACTCGTTCCGGAAGCCCAGCGGGCGGTTGATGGCGAGGAAGCCTATCATAGATGTCAGCTATCCTCTGCTCAGCTACTAGGAGCCGCTCCGACTCACTCCTTCGCGCCTTCTTCCTGGGCGGCGGCTCATCTTCCTCAACGTCACTCCCCATCCCTTCCTCTGGAGCCTTGCGCTTCTCACGCCTACCCGTTCCGAACCTATACCCCGAGTTGACCTCGCCCATGCTGTCCGGAGAGCGGACGAGAGTCGAGAAGAGCAGTCGAAAAATGAGGGCGGAGGGCAAGGGTTGCGAAGGCAAGAGCGAGAGACGAGATGGCAGATACAAGCTCTGAGCTTCAGCATCCATCGTGCTAGAACACAAGTCAAAAAGAGCTCACAGCTCTTTTCGAGCGCATCGAAACCTCTCGCGATCTCCCACAGCATCGCCGAGCTCGCCGCTTCCGCCTCCTCGGTCCTCATCAATACTCCAAGCCATCTCTACTCTTCCAACAGCCATCTACAGCAATAAGACTCTAAGCTTCCCTCCGACTAATCTCCTCCACCCTACTCAACTCCATGACATACCTCAACTCCTCCTCCTCCTGCTTCCTCAGCGCCTCGTCCCGACTCTCCCTTTCGGTCCGGCGTAATTGATCCGCTAATCCTGACGAGCGAGGTGCAGAAGATGGGGTTGAGGACCAGGGTGTTGGCGAAGAGGGCGCGGGAGAGGATGACGGAGAGATCGAGGAGGAGGAGGGAGTCGACCGAGCGACTTCGGACCAGCCTCGGCGGGCTGGGGTGGAGGGTGCAAGTGAGGGAGAGGGGGCGGTAAATGTGAATGTTGAGGGAGGCGCGGTAGTAGGCTGAACTTTAGGGCTCCTAGCCGGCGAGACTAACGGCGAAGGCGAAGCTCCCGTCCTTGCTCTCGGCGCCACACTCGCTCCAGCTCCACCAGCAGCAGCAGTAGGCCACAGCTCCTCACTCATATCCGGCACCTCTTCTCTTACTCCCCCCCCATCCCTCCCCATCGCACTACCATAAGTCGGCCCCAACCTCGGCGAAAGTTGGACCTTCATATTGCTCGGCGAGCCTCCGCTCGAAGCGTAGGAATGAGGTTCATGAGCGGTGGCGATGAGGGACGGTGAGGGTGAGGGTGAAGGACGCCATGTGTGGTGTGAGCGAGGGGAGGAGCCGTGGGAGGAGGTTGCTGGGCCGAGTGAGGAGCCTCGGAGGGTTGGGGAAGTAGGGACCGAGAGGCTAAGGGAGCGGGAGGTGCACGTCGATGGCGAAGGAGCAGGTCGGTAGTCGTCCATATCCTCGTCAAACTGGTTGCCGAACGACCGACCCTCTGCTCCGGCTCCTCCGCCCTCCGAATCAAGCGACAGCCCCTCCATCTCAAGCAACAACTCCTCGGGGACCGCCTCCCACTCGGGGCTCTGTCTCGCGCTACTCCTACCACTCCCACTCGCGCTCCCACTCCCTCCAGCACCTCCAGCACCTCCGAACCATCTCCCCTCTTCCTCCTCCGCCGAGAGCATCAGCGCCAACGCCACAGCTTCCTCCTCGGTCATATTATCCAAGCTCGGAGGGAGGCCGAACGAGTTAATCAAGTGCCGTTCGTGGCCTAGTTGCGCGAGACGGGACGTTTGTTCCGAGGTGAGAGAGTCGAGGGATTCGAGCACTTGGTGCCGGAGGTCTTGGTCGGCTGTTGGGCGCGGCGAGAGAGAAGAGTCAGCTTCTCTCGGTCGCTCCTCGCTCGAAAGAAAGAAAGAAAGAGCGAGGGAGTCAAGCTCACATCGGAACCTCTCACTCCTCGCACTCAACCTCTGCCCCACACCCTTTCCCTTCTTCCCCCCTCCGCCCTTCTTCTCCCCCTCCATCCTCCAACTAAGCACCCTTTCCCCAACACTGCACACCACCTCGCCTCTCCCCGTCCTACAAATCATCCCCACGCTCCATCGATCCTCCTCCTCATTAGGTATCAAATTCTGCGCAAGTAGGCGAGATGCATGGCGAGGAGCTGTGCGGTCGCGGAAGGTGCGGAGGAGGGTGGAGGTGAGGGGACAGTAGAGGCGGAGGGTGCCGTCGAGCCTGTTCCATCGCACCATATCGCAATCTACATGATCAGCAAGCGCCCGCACGCGAGCAGAGGCAAAGAGAGACAACGCACGATCCAACGAGAACGACCGCCTCGCCCATCTGCAGCGCCGTAACTTTACTGCCCGACTCTCCCTGGATCATCCTCCTCGGCTCGACCACCCGCCTCCTCTCTCCCTCTCCATCTGCTTCCTCCTCCCAATCCCACAGAAATACCCTCCCACTTTTATCCCCCGCTACGACCATCTTGCGATATCCAAACTGGTTGCTCGATGCTCGTGCTGCTGCCGCTGCGCCGAGGGTGTTGCCCGTCGAGCAAGGCGGGAATGAGAGTGAGGGAATCTCAGTGGTGGGTGTGTCGAGTGGCGTACAAGTCGCCGAGTCGGAACGAGAGTGGGGAGTGAAGGAGCGAATGGCGCCTGAGGAGGAGGAGGCGGAAGGGAGGGAGAGAGGCGGAGGAGCAGGGAGGTCAAAGTCGAATGCGAATGCCGTGAGCTCGTCGAGGTGGTCGTCGAGGGAGGAATGGCTGAAAGTCGTGTGCTGCACTTTGGTGGTCTCGGGGGTCGTCGTCGTCGAGGAGGAGGAGGAGTAGGAGGCGGAAGGGAAAGGGAAGAGATAGCGACTGAACCCCCTCCCACCCTTCCTATGCACCAACAAGCCCACCCCCTTCTCCCCGGGATCAAACCTCAGCGTATCTACCTCCCCCTGCTCTCCTCCCTCAAGCGCAAGCTCTACCATCCTCTCCTCTTCGCCTTCGCCCCCCTTTTCTCCCTCGTCACCCATCCCAATCCCAACCCAAACGACCACAGCTCCATCACTCATCCCCACGGCGACCGCCACGCTCGCCCTCCTCGCGTCCTTGGCTCCCGATCCCGAGTCCAACGCCAACGCCACCCTCGTCGCCTTCCTCCCCTCCCCTCCTCCCGAAGGAGGCAACCTCGCGCTCCAAACCTTCCTCGCCGCCTCCGCTCGATCCCCCCTCGGCAATAACGCCGAGCCAGAAGCGGCGGTAGAGGACGAGCCATCGAGTTGCCAGAGGTGTACCCATCCATCCTGACCGACGGAGACGAACCTCTCCCCCCTGCCCCTCGCGCTATTTCTCACTCCCACGCGCTGATCCGGCTCGGCGAAAGCTAGAGCGAGCACCGGGGTTCCCTCCCGATGAGGCGCACCTCCTCCGAGTAGTTGACGGACCTCGCCCTGTCCTCCTGCTCCTGGCGTTCCTCTGGTAGAAGTCGACGCCGGCGAGTTAACAACCCTAATCCCTCCATCTCGGAGGCCCCAAACGACTCGTCCAGCAGCAGCGCCAGCTCCCTCCCTCTGTACAGCAAACGCCGTGACCCTCACCGGGTTCATCAGTGGCTGTCCGAGATTGTTGACCGGTGTAGCCTGTTGGAGTGATTTGGCGAGGGTGCCGGTAAAAGGGTTTGAGAGGGCCGAGGTGGCGAGTGGGAGGGAGAGGGCGAGGAGGGTTGGCGAGGGAGAGGGGAGGAGATGGAGGGAGGAGAGGGGGCCGAGGGAGGGGGAATAGGTTGTGGAGGGGGAACGGGATTTGGCGTAGCGCCTTTTTGAGTGAGTGAGGAGGGGAGGGGAGGTCAGCGAGGAGGTGAAGGGGAGAATTAGGGGAGGAAGAGAGAGAGAGACGTACGAAAGGAGGGAAACGCGAGTAATGTACTCCCCTCTCCAGGAGTTAGGCTCTAAGCGACGGCCGAGGGCGACCTTGCCTTCTCGTTCGGCGCCGAGTCCATAATAAGTCTCAAACGCGCTCTGCTCACCCAGTAATCCCCCTGATCAGCTATCCCCCTGGAAACCTTTCGAGTCAGAGAAAGCAGAAGAACTCACCCTCCAACTCCCTTCATCACTGACGACGGCGTACCACTCTTTACAGATCAGGCTGGCTACGGCGAGCGCTGGAGGAGGCAATTGGGCAAAAATGTGGGTGAGGAGCTCGGTGGGGAGGCAGTGGATTGGCGTTGGGCTGTTGGTGTACCGATGGGTTAGAAGTTTAGCGAGGTGCAGGACGGCGAGAGCTGGCTGAGCGGGGGAAGGAGAACGCTGAGAAGGGCCGAGAGAAGAGCGAGCAGCAGATCATGCAAGGCAGCCCAAACGATCAAGAAGAATCGCCGTCCCCCTGCTGAGCTACAGCCCTACAGAAGGTAGCAGCGAAAGGGCTCATGACGTCTCGCTGCCCCATCTCAGCTTGCCCCTTTCGCTCTGGCTTCGGCGGCAGACACATGAAGGGCGGTGCTAGCTACCCAGCGCGACTCTCCTACAGGGAGTCTCACCGGCTCAGCCTCCTCCTCCTCCTCCTTGACCCGCCTCGTTGAGTTCAGCGCGCCACAGACGCGTCTCCCCTCTACCCTCCTCCGTCTTCTGTACCCCACCAGACCAAGCGGCGAGAGACAAGACGCACCCAAACCGCTTTTCCTTCAACTTGCGCTCTGCGAACCCTCCTCCTTGTCTGCTGAGGGGTGAGGAGCTTGGGAGGGACATGAGGGCGGGCGGAGAACGTGGGATCGCTCGCGAGGGAGGGAGCTGCTGGCGAAGGAGGGGGAGAGCTGTAGGGAGAGTGAGAGAGAGCTGATGAGGTGCAGAAGCCGTCGGTGGGGCTGACGAGAGAAAAGACGAGGTGAGCGTAGGAGGGAGAGAGCGGGAGCGAGGGCGCGTCGAGAGAGTGAGGAGGGTACAGATTGGGATGAGATGAGTGAGCAGAGGTAGGTAGGTGATGTGCTACAGATTCAATTGAGATGTCTAAGGAGCTGATTATGTAGCTTGATACACACCCCCTTTCCCTTTCCCTTTCTCGACTTGGCTTCCTCTGCCCCTTCACTTCGCTGCTTCCCCTCACAGCCTTCCGCATCCCTTCGGCTGTAGTCTGCTACAGAGCACGACTGCAGGCCGAGGGAGGGCTGCACCTCATCAGCGTGAGCATCTCTCCTCCTTCTCCGCTTCTCGCCTCGAGCCCGCGCTGGCCAGAGGGAAGCTTTTCGGCGTTGCTTCTCTTGCTCTGTGGCTCTAAGTATACCGAGCTGTAGCACAGCAGCAGCAGACAACATGGGAGATGAAGACTGTACTTCTTTAACACAATACTAGAACAATCCAACTAGGATGGTCCTTTTCTGCTCTTCGGAGGGAATTGGATTGCGAGACTAGAACGAAGATTATCTCTGATCCCCCCCCCCCCTTCAGCAGCGGCTACACGGCTCCCAGCACAACGAGCTACAGACCGGGAGCAGAGCGCTGACACTTTTGACGACGCTCCACAGGTGCAGCAAGAGGGAGCGGAGCTGGCCAGATGGGCGCCGAACAGGGAGCTCGAGGGCGCAGGGATGTTGTAGCAGATCAAGATACAGCTGTAACTTCCTCTTATCCATATCATACCGCACTACAGCGAGCGCGAAACCCCCTGACCCCTGACAAGCCCTCTGAGCTCTCCTCCTTGCGTACCGCTCTCTCGTCTCTGGTCGTCTCCTCGCCTTGGACTCGTTGCGCCCTACTCACTGCACCCTCGTACGCCTCTCGCCCGCTCTCTTCTCTCAAGCGCTACGACGAGCAGCTCAGCTCAGCTCAGCTCAGCTCAGCCGGGGGCCAACAAACAAGAGCCCTCTCCTCTTTCTCGCAACTTTGACTCGCTGTAGGAAAGCAAGAGTCGGTCTGTCGTTCAGCCTCGTGGAAGCTACTACTGCTGGTGAGTACCTCAATACAGCTGCTAGGCATGGCAAGGAGAGCAGGAGCCACAGCCCAGGTGGAGCTCGAGCCATTCCAGCTGCTCTACAGGCTGCTGTCGCCGACGGCAGAGAGAGCTGTAAGTAGCGCAGCAGGGAGGGGCCTGTACTGTACTTCATCTCCACCGCTGCTATTCTCGATCCCTGCCGCCCAAAGCTCGATAGCCCTACAGCGCAGCGCCCGCTCGCCTCCACCCGCTAACGTCCTCCCTCTCTACCCTCCTACAGCTCCCTATGCCACGCTCCTCCGCCCGTCTCGCCTCTCACGCCCTCCCCCCCTCCTCCCTCTCCCTTCCACCGTACTACACCCCACCCCTCCTCACCACCCCACTCCTCACCCTCTCCCCCGAGCTGCTAGACCAAATCCTCTCCTTCCTCCTCCTACCCCACTCAACCCCCCTCCTCCGGCGCCAACTCGCTCACTCCTTGCTCGGCGTTTGCCGGGCATTGACGCCGTTCGTTAGGAGGAGGGTGTTCAGCAAGGTCGGCCTCACCATCTCCGACCCGAAGGGACGGGACCTCGAGCTTCTCTCGATCCTCACCTCCCACCCCAACGTCGGCTCTTGCGTCAAAAGTTTGCGCATCCGCGCGCCCACCCCTCCCGAGCCGCTGCACGCAGATATTACCTTCGGAGGGCCCGGCGCTGCTCTGGTGCCCGAGACGTCTTTGGACCAAGTCGAGGTGGTTAGGAGGGTCACGGGGGTGCTCGAGGCGTGTGAGGAGGTGAGGGAGGTGGAGATTGAGACGCGCGTTGGGATGAGGGTTGAGCATGCGCCGTGCGGAGAAAAGGAGGAGGAGGCGGGGTTGGACGAGTTGGAGCGAGTACTGAGTCGGTTGAAGGGGGTGAGGAAGTTGGGCATCGCAGTAGCGCACGCGAGGTTGAAGCTCCAAGTCCTCGCTCAACCCTCCTCGTCCTCGTTGGAAGAACCCCTCGGCTTAGGCTTAGGCTTCATCTCCCCCTTCCTCCCCTCCCTCTCCCTCTGGTCCTCCCTCACCCACCTGGACCTCTGGCGCATCCTCCTCCATTTCCCCCCCTCTTCCTTCGTCCCTCCAACTCCGACTTTCTCGCTCGTCGAAGCGCAGATTCAATCCTCCTCACTCGGCGGCGTGAGGGAGCTGCTCTGGCTTTTCGGACGGCCAGAGCAGAAGAGAGGGAGCAAGTTGCAGAAACTATTGATTCGGGATGTCGAATTCGTCGAGACGCCAGAGAGTGCCGAGCCGTTGCTCGCTATCTTCCCCTGCGCCGGCCCCGCCGAGGCCGAGGACGAGGACGAGGACCAGCAACCCGCCTTCCACGCCTCTCTCGACTCGCTCGTGCTGATCCTTCCTCACTCAATCCTCCCTCCCTCCTCGACCAACGACCGACGACGACGACTCACCGACTTTCTGTCCTCCTTGACCTCTCTCCGTCACCTCGAACTCGGCGGCCCCGGCCTGACGCTCCCCATCCTCTCCTCCCTCTTCTCCCCCTCGGGCCCTGCAGCACCACCAGCACAAAAGATCGAAACCCTCCACCTCTCCTACACTCCCTCCCTCCCCATCGTCCCCCTCCTCACGCTCCTCCGCGCCCACCTCCTCACCTCCTCCTCCGCGGACGAGCGCCTGCCCTCGCTCCGCACGCTCGACATTCTCCGCGCGGGCTCGCATCCCCGTACCTGGTCATGGTCGCGCATCTCCTCCACTCCTACGCCCGTGTGGGAGTGGACTCCCTCCCAGTGGCGCCAGTTGGAGAAGCTCATCCGGTCCTTGAGCGATTCTCGGCGCCGCCGCCGCCGTGCTTCCACTCCTTCCTCGTTGGTGCCGATCAGGCTCTGTAGGGACGGTACGGAGGTGGACATTGACTACGATAGTCAAGCTGAGGATGAGGAGGAGGAGAGCGAGGAGGAGGAGGAGGAGACGGATGGGGAAGCGCTGTTTGAGCCGAGTAGTGAGCCTGCTGAGGGGGGTGAGGTGCAGGTGTGGGGGAGGGAGGAGAGCGTCGAGTCGGATTGGTAGATGATCCCGAAAGGTGCTATTTATGTAGATTTGCCGTGCTCGAGGGCGGGTGCTGTTCTCGGTCGGTCGGGGGTTCGTCCGGCTCGTCTCTGCCCGCTCTCTTCTGCGCTTCATCCTCTTCAACAACATCCACATTCGTACTTGCGACAACTCGTCCACACCCTGCCGCATCCCAGCATCCGCCGATCCATTTCTCATTCTCGGCGCAGGCGCTCGCGACTTCTCCTGCTCGTCGTGCGCCATCCCTCTCTACTTACTCTTCCGTCTCATTGACACAGGCAGCCATCGTACGACTCCCCTCCCGCCTTGCTCTCAGCCATCGGGATCGAACTCTCTCACCTCGCCGTGTGTCGTCTCGGCGCCGTCGCCATTCCCCTCCTCTTCGTTCGCCATTCTCCTTCTGCTCCGTCTCGGCCTGCTAATCTCATTTTCAAACAGCTCCAGAACCGACCAACAGCAACGCGCGATGCGTTCAGCCCCTGCCAAATCCTTTCTTTCCCACCCTGGCATCAGCGATCGAAAGACCTCGCAAGTCGTGCTTCCCCTGCTCAAAGGTGCGAGGTCGAACTTGCCTCTCGCAGGGCGAGGAGAGGCTTTCTTGCTCGTACCATTCGTTCAAACTCCCAAGTCCCAAGGAAACAATGTCGAACACCAGGGACTTCCCTGCGACTAAAGAGAGCCCCATCTCGGGGTCGTCGGCTGCCTCCTCGTTCGATGCTGCTGGAGGAGCTGAGGGAGGGAAGGGGTTGGTGCAGTTCTCGGAGGAGGAGGAGAGGGCGGTGGTTAGGAAGAGTGAGTTTGTCTTGCTTCAGTTAGGGAGGAGCAGTAGAGCGGGAGATGGAGATGCTGACCGACGTCTCACACTTCGCCGAGCAGTCGATTGGGCCCTTCTTCCTGGATTGACGCTGCTGTACCTCTTGTCCTTCTTGGATCGGTGAGTTGTATCTTACTGCTCAGTATTCCAGCCTTCCGAATAGCCTCGAATGCCGCTCCTTCCCTCCTTTGCGCCGTGCCTCCCGCTTCGGCGCCGAGCTGACTCTTCTTCCCTCACTTTCCACGATCGTATAACGCTACAGTTCGAATATCGGAAATGCCAAGCTCTATGGCATGCTTACGGACATCGGTGTCAAAGACGCCAGCTTATATTCGACAGCGCTGGCTCTTTATTTCAGTGAGAAGTCTAAGTCTCGCCAAACTCTCGGCGCCGAAACTGACCCTTCCCCAACTCCACCAGTCGGCTACTGCCTCTTCGAAGTCCCCGCCAACCTCATCCTCAAGCGCTTCAACCCCAAAGTCTGGCTTCCAACGCTCACCGTCACTTGGGGCATCGTGGCTACCCTGCAAGGACTCGTCAAGAATCAGACTGGCTTCCTCGTGGCGAGGACGGCCATGGGTATCGCTGAGGCAGGGCTGTTCCCGTGAGTAGTACTTCGAGCCTTTTTTAGTTGACAGCGACGCTGACCGAAGCCATCATCACCTGCAGAGGCTGCATCTTCGTCATCAGGTTCGTCTCGGCGCTCGGCTTTCGGCTTCGCCATTCGCACGCCTTCTCCACCTTTTCGAGCTCTGAGCTTACCCTTTTGGGTTCTACAGCATGTACTACAAGCGAAATGAACGCCACTGGCGTGTAGCCGTCTTTTTCGGAGGTGCTGCCCTTGCGTGAGTATCTCGATTTCTCTTCGGTGATAAGGCGGCGAGCAAATAGCTGATTCGCTCTCTCCTTCTTGCACTGTATAGGGGTGCTTTCGGCGGTGTGCTCTCTTGGGCTGTACGTCTCGTCTACCCCTCGAGCTTCAACGAGCCAAAGCTGACCCGCCATCTGCTCGGCGCTCCTTCTCCCGCTTCTTCAGATCGGCCACATCCACGCTGGCGGTCTTGGACAGTGGGCTTGGATCTTCATCATCGAAGGCCTCTTCACTGTCCTGGTAGGCATTACGGCTTATTGGTGGGTCCCTGGCTATCCTCTGGACGCCGAGGTGAGCCTTCTACATCTGAGGCGCGAGCGCCGAAGCGAGAGAAGGAGGAGAAGGAAACCTTGCTCGCGCCCCCGCCTCACATTTAAAAATCTCTGCTCACCCTCAAACACCCACAGTTCCTCGATCACCGCGAGAAGGACATCCTCATCGCCCGCCTCACCGCCGACTCGGACTCGGGCGACAAGGAGCCGTTCTCGTGGGCTGGAGTCAAGGCAGCGTTCACCGACCACCTCGTCATCGCGTATGCACTGCTTTTCCACGCCTTCGCTTTCCCTCTCTGTGCGTCGTTGCGTCTCTTTGCAACCCGCCGAGCTGCCCTCCCTCGGCGCCGCCGAACTCGGCTGACCTCCTTCGGCGTCGAACAGACACCCTCTCGCTATTCCTTCCCACAATTATCGCGGGTCTCGGCTATCAATCCTGGCAGGCACAGCTCCTCACTACACCCCCCTACGCCGTCGCCTTCCTCGCCATCCTCCTCTTCGCCTGGGGCTCCCACGTCCAGAATCGCCGAGGCCTCTACATCATCCTCGCCGGCGCGGTTGGTCTGTTGGGCTATGTGATCCTGCTCTCGACGCATACCGCTGGAGCAAGGTATGCCGGAATCTTCATCACCGTCGTAGGAATCTACCCGGCCAATGCTCTCCTTCTCTCGTGGCGTGAGTTCGGCGCTCATCTTCGCCAAGATCTCAGCTGACGCTTCACGAACCTACAGCAAGTGAGAACGTCTCTCCCCAAACCAAGCGAGCCACATCTACCGCCATCCAAATCTTCGTTCGTCCTGTCCCTGTCCCTCTCGGCGCTCGCAACTGACCCAGCTCCCCCATCCTAGATCGGCGACTTTGGCGCCGTCACCGGAGTCCTCATCTACCGCCCTTCGCTGAACGCCAATTTCTTCCGCGTCCCTCACATCATCGCCATCGGCTACACCGTGCTCGGCATGCTCATCTCGGCGTACCTCTGGATCTACATGGCGAGGGAGAATGATCGCAGGGCTGCTGTAAGGGCACAGAGTGGGAAGCAGGAGGCAGAGGTGGTCGAGGCTGGAGGAAGGAGGGTGGGCGATAAGCATGTGGCGTACGTCTATCAGCTGTAGAGGGGGCGCCGAAGGAAGCTGGGGCTTGCTGAGGCGCAGAAGAAGGGATTGCGACTTTGGTGAGGAGCTTGTAGTCTGCTATCACGATTTGTGTTTCGCTCTTGATCTCTGGAAGTCTGTAAGGGAGCTGCACCGTGAGAGGAAGCTCGCTCGGCGCGGCTTTGAAAGCTCGGCGATGGTTTGGCGCCAGGAAAACGAAGAAATGGCACGCGTGAGCTCGCTGTGACAGTACGCTCCCCGTGTCAATACTACACAATAATGAATGGCACTGCTAAACAAGTACAAGACCATCAATAGTAGTCATCATGCCAACACGGCAAGTACTTCCTCCTCTCAATCCGCTTCTTCTCCTCCTCCGCCGCCCTCAACTCCCTCAGTGTCCTCCTCCGATCCTCCAACCCCTCCATCAAACAAATCCAAAAGTCCCGCTCCAACCCGGGCTGCTTCCTTGCCCTCTCCATCCCCTCACTCGACCGACTGCACCCCCTCCAGCACGTCGCTCCCCTGCAATCGCCGAGAGAGGTGCACGCCTGCTGGTTTGAGCGCATGGCGACGTCTTCTGCTCGGCGCTTCAAAGCCGTGTCGGGTCGTTCGGGCTTGTTGAACTCGTGGGGTCTTTGGCGCCAGGTTGAAGGCTCCTCTCGGAGATGCTCGAGCCGAGCGCGAAGAGCCCAGGGGAGGAGGGAAAAAGCGTCCATGGTGAGAAAGGCGAGAGCGTCGATTTGTTCGTCGACGGTGTAAGGCTTGATGTGCCCGTCGAACTGCGAGATGATGTCGAAGAGGGCGTTGGCTGCTTGCGCCGAGGTCGGCTCGAGGGCTGTTGACTCCCCGAACAAAGATCTAAAGGTGTAACAGCCTTCAGACAAGCTCATGCCAACACTTGCAAGCGACTTATCTGCGCAAGAGCTCCGTTCCCGCGTTGAAGCCAGCAGAAACGAGTCGGCGAAGGCAGCCTTCGAAAAAGCGCCAGCGGCAGAGGTAGTACTCCTTCGGCCCCATCATCCCTCGATTGTACTCGTAGACAATCACTGTTGAAGCTGCATTAGCTCGTATAGCACGAAGCAAGTCGAGAAGGACTCACATCCTCGAGCCAAATCTCGGATCTCGGCGACTCCCTCGCCTGACCTCACATTCTTCCCATCCGGCGCCAGCAGCTCCACCACCGTCCCAATAACAGGCGCAACATACTGCAGTCCAAACGCATCCCCATCATTCATAATCCACAGCATCTTCTCCTGCGCAGCGTCTCGTCGGCGCTTCTCAACCTCCGCCTGCCGAGCCATTTCCTTCCTCAGGCCCTCGAGCCATGGCCCATCGGCGTACAGCCAGGCGCGGTAGTACTCGTCGCTCCAGACTACATAGCGAAAGAACCAGTCGTCGAAGCTCATGATGGCGCGAGTGCGGGAGGGAGAGAGGGAAAGGCAGCTGACGCGCGAGCAAAGGGGGATTCGATAGCGAGCTTCGATGCTCCGAGAGCCCCACCTCGGCAGTGAGTGAGCTCATGCGTGCGTCGAGGCGGGGCGAGAGCGTCATGATACATTCCTAGATAGGCATCCCGCCCTCGCTGCTCAATCAAACTGCTGAGCCCGAGCAAGACAGGTCGCCGAGGGATAGGGGAAGGCGTCGGATCCTCCTTCCAATAGCTCTGTAGGCTGCAGTTGAGCTGTCTGACCGGAGCTAGGATGAGCGTGAGTTTATTATCGATGTTGATAGAGCGCAGACTAAAGCTGAGCTCCTCTCGGGGGATATTGAGCCGTTGATGTGGAGAGGCTTGACTTGGGTCGGCGATCTTTCACCAGGCTGAAACTTGCGAGTGATTGAGTGGTAGCCAGCCCGGAGGGGATCGGAGAGCTATGTATCTTGGTATATTGAGCCAGCTGGGCATCGGAGAGGTCAGATCGAGCATCGCGACAGGTCGACAGCGAGCAGCCCACAACCTCAGCGACGTTGAGCTCGCGAGGCCTGAAGCTCTCTTCGGCTGCACTCAAGGAGAGGTGCGAACGAGCGGTGACTCGAGACGTTATTTTTATCGATATACAAGGGTCTACTGCACCATCTCTAACCGCTCAGTTCTTGCCCGCCAACCTCTTCTCCCTCGCGGCTTGAATCCTCCTCGCCCTCACACTATCCTTGCCCTGCGCCTGACTCCTCGGCTCAGCAGCAATAACTCCCCTTCCCTTCTTCGCCTCCCCCCTAATCTCCTCGACGACCTGCTCGACCTCCTCCAACTGCTTCCTCGGCGCCCTCGGCTCAAACACACCCTCCCTCCTCTGCCTCCCCGCCTCAGTCTGCCCACTCCTCGGTACATAAACCTCTGCCTTCTTGCCCGACTTTCCCTCCCACTGCTCCTTCCTCGCCCTTTCCTCCTCCGCCTTCTGCTGCGTCTCCTCCCACTTCTCCTGCATCCCGAGCTGCATATTCTTAAACGCGTCCGAAAAGGACGGCTCGGCTACGTACCCCGGTTGGCCGGGTTGGGGCTTGGGAGGGACGACGGGGATGTTGAAGAAGGAGCGGACGGCGGTTTGCTTGAGGAGGAGGGATTGGAGGAGCGAGACTGAGTTGTTGGTGACCCAGTAGATGAGGAGGGCCTGTTGTTGTAGTGGGAGTGGAAGAGAGGGTCAGCGTAGCTCGTGATGATGAAGGCGGAAGGAGGAGCAACACCGCGCCGAGGTGAGGAGAGAGAACGACAACTCACGGCGGGGAAGTAGGCGATGAAGGGGAGAGCCATGACGAGCATGATGCGGAAGAACATCTTCATGTTCTTGGTCGTCGAGGTCTGCACTTGGGTAGTCGAATCCACGCCGAGCTGTTCGAGTTTGAAGCCGACGCCGAGTCAGCTCTCGCTCCTCGCTCCTTCATTCCACGCTCAAAACTCACCTCGAGGGTAGCCAAAGTCAAAGCAGTACTAGCGACGGGAAGGGCCCAGTAAGGATCAGGGTTGGTAAGATCCTGCACCCATCCCAATCCCTCGGTCGCCATGCTGGGAATGCCCGCTCCAGCAATCCCCTTGATCGCAAAGAACATGGTCATGAACACGGTGGCCTGAGCAAGGGGAAACGCGAGGTTGCGAATCGGGTTGACGTTGTGCTTGGACATCAAGGCCTGCGTCTCCATCTGCGCCGCCTGCGCTCCGGTAAAGTCGCCTCGGGCCTTAGCAGCCTTGAGCTTCTCCATCCCCTTCAACATCTGCGGCTGGATGATGGCCATCCTCGCCGCATTGGCCTGCGCGCGGACCTGGAATCCAAATAGGACGAACCGCAGGCCGAGGGTAATGACGGGAATGAGGAGGTACCAAGCGAGTCCGGCATCGGCGAAGGGGAAGGATTCGTGCAGCTTGAGGAACATGGATTGGAGGCGCATGATGGGGTGCGGGCCCCAGGAGCCGTCGAGGGCGGTGAGGTTGAGTGTGCCGGTGAAGATGTCGGTGTTGGGGAGGGTGAAGGTCGGGTCGAGGGGAGAGGGAGGGGCGGTCGAGAGGGCTTGGGCGACGGATTCTGGTGGTGCTGGGGCGCCGATGGGGGCGTGAGGAGCGTGAGCGACAGGTGTGCTAGCGACCGAAGGAAGGTCGGCTGAGCTGGCAGGGAGTGCAGAGGGCTCCTCGGCGGCAGCGGCGGCCCAGGCGGGTGTGGCTTCCTCTGCTGCTACTTTGGCGACGGCGGGCTTGTCGGCGCCGAGCCATCCGCTTGCGATCGAGGTGGAGGCGAAGCCGCGCTGCTGGCGCCGAGAGTTGAGGAAGGCGAGTGCGGAGGAAGGGGAAGGAGAAGGTCGGAACGAGGTGCGAAGGAGAAGAGATGGGATCGCCGAGGGTCGTGAGCTGTGGAGTGGTAAGAAGCGATTAGTTCTGAATTCTTGAGCCACTTTTGGACTGCTCTAATGAACTACAGCGCCCAGCGCGAAGCTCGTTGTTTTTTTGCCCGAAGTCGATCGCGAGCAGCCGCGAGCTGTAGCTTGCTCGGAGCCCATGCTACGCGCGGCGAGCGCAACAAAGACAGCTACCAGCATCTTCGTTTCCCTACGAAGCGGCCAGCGCGCTGAGTTGCTGCTCGTCGCCCGCTTGCCGCTCCCCCGACCAGCTCCTTCGCCTGACCTGAAGAGCTACAGTCCGATGAGAAGATGACCAGGTACTCGAGACCAGCTCTTGAAGCCACCCTCGAGCTACCACTGCTCCCCTACAGCTGCGGCTCTTCCACTGCCGCCCTCCGCCTAAAGTCGCGGCTTTCCTGATCTTCTGAAGCTCACCTGTTGGCCAGTAGATGCCTGAGGCCCTTTGCCGGGTGCAGCGCGGCCATGTCGGAAACGCTGTAGGTCGTCCGAACGAGTCGAAACGAGGAGACGAGGTGAGCTGCAGGAGGGAGAGCCGTTTCGCTGCGGGACTTAGAAACGGCGAGCGAGCGCCGTTCGGGCTTGTCTTGCAACCTCATCTTACTCGTTACGCTCGACTCGACTACAGCTTTCTCTTACACTTCTATCACCTCTCTACACTCCTACATCTTCACCAGTATGGCCGACTCGTCCTTCCGCCGCCTCGACGTGGACCAATATGACGAGGACCGGGTCCTCCCTTCCGACTTGTACATCCCCGACTCTCGTGCACCTGCTGCCGTCTTGTCCGATACTCAGGGGAAAGCTACCGCTGTTAGGGGACTGCTGCAGCGAGGGGATGTGAGGGGAGCGCTGGGCGAGGTGTTGAGCGAGGCGCCGTATGGCGAGGGGGTTGACGAGGCAAAGGTGAGTTGCTGGGGGGGTAGTGTAGGATATTGCGGAGCTGCAGGAGCTACTGCCGCTGCTGTAGAGCCGTTCGGCGCTCTAGGCTGCTGCTCCGGCCACGAGACGACGCTGACCTACGCTCTCGCTGTCCGCTACACTACAGGCCATCGCCCTCCAATCCATCCTTTCCATCCTCAACTCGACCAAATCAACCGACATTCCCGCCATCATCTCGGACCTCAACTCGCAAGAGCAGGTTCGTACTCGTTCCCTCTCGTTTCTCATCGCCGAGGACGAGACCGCTGACCTTGCGCTTCCACCACAGGTAACACTGATGAAGTACCTTTACAAGGCGATGGAGAACCTCGGCGAGACGAGCGGGAACGTCGTCTTGGGCTGGCACGAGAAGGTAAGTCCCTGCTCGGCTCGTCGCGCTCTCTCTCCGACTGACCCTTGTCCGTCTTTCATCTCCTTCTTCGCAATCCGACTCAACTCGAACAGCTCGTCGAATCCGCCGGAACGGGCTGCATCGTCCGCGTCATGACCGACCGGAAACGCGTTTGAGCTCGTTCGGCGCTGGACAAGGCGAGGACTGCGAAGAGCAGCAAGGACGTCCAAACGAAGCTGGATCGATTCGTAGCGTATGTAACAAGCTACGGTGGTTCGATGACTCTACGCAGGCCGCACGGGGCGGAGGCGAGAAGAACGGTTCGACCATGGCAGTTCGGGAGACGACGACCTGCTCCTACACGTCTCAGTCTTCCGCTCGCCCAATTCTGAGTCCAACACTAACCTCGCAGGTACATTGGCAGCCTCTAAGCCTCATCCTCTTCCTCGCTCCTTCCTTCCCTCCTCGGCGCCGAGCCCCTCACCTCCCTCTCCCAGCCTCCAGACCAAGCCGGCACCAAGGAACCACTCAAATATGTAGAGGGCTCTTAGGCTTCTCCGCCCTTGCGCGTGCCCGTGCCAGTGGCTTCGATGCCTTCGATTCCCCTTCCTCGGCTCTCAGAGCTCGGGGTCGTTGTTCGTCAGGTCAAAACTCTCGCTCGCTCACCCCTCTGTACCCAACAGCACAGCATGAGGTCCCGAGCGTCGTCCGCCTTATCAACGAAGACGGAGCAGCACCAAGGCCACCGGCTGATTCTCCTCTTCCAAGTCTTCCGCACCCTGCTTTATCGCCGTCTCGCAGGGACGTGGGTCCATGCCTTCTGCGTTCTTCACCCGCTCTGTCTTCTCCTACGATCCAAGCAGCTGGTATGCCTCTTTGCCAGCTTTCTGGAATTGTCGCTTTGTGGTGAGTACCTCCCCTGTCCTTGCGCTGCGCCGAAGACGGAAGCTGATGGAAGTGGTGGGGGAGCAGTGTTGACCGTGGTGGTGGAGAGTGGTTGGAGTGTCTGGGAGATTGGAGGAGGGGTATGGGAGGGGTTTGAGAGTAGTGGTAGGGCGTGGTGGGAAGGATGGAAGTTCGGTCGGGAGCTGCGGTACGGCTCCTTCTTCTCCTCTTCATCCGTGTGGTTCGCTGATACCCTCCTCCCGAACAGAGAGATCGAACGTCAACGAGACCCTACCCTCCGCCTCACCGCCGCTCTGCACTCCCTCCACACGCAATCCCTCCTCCTCGCTTCCCTCCCCTCCCACTTCCCTCCCCACCTCGGCGCCTTCTACTGCCCTCCCTACCTCTCAACATCCCCACAGCATCGTCTCCGCACCTCCGTCAACACATATATCACCCTCCGTCTAATCCCTCATCGGCCCGTCGACGCACCGGAGGTGCTCAACGCGATGATGCACGTCGCGAGATGCTCGGTCGAGGTGGCTTTCTCTGTTCAAGGGCTTACAGAGGAGGATTGGCTCAAGGAGACACTGAAGGAGTTCGAGGCGCTGGCAATCTTGAACTGGGGCATTTATTTCGCTCAGCAAGGGAGGTTGGGATTGTCGAGCTTACAGCCGAGCAGGGGGAGGCAGTTCGCTCCTCCCTACTACTCTGGGGAGCTATTGGATGTAGGGAAGGCGGAGGATCGGGAATTTGGGAAGGCGCTGGGAAGGATCTTTTGGGAGTTGACTGGAGCTTGGAGAGCGTTCGGACGGAGCAGTAGGACTGAATGGGTTCAGCGCCGACTTGCTCAAGCCCGAGCTCCGGCACTCCGTCTCCCACCTCGTCAACCCACCTCCCTCGAGCTCACCCTCCTGCTCCTCTCCTCCCTCCTCTTCCAAACGCTCCTCATCCACCCTACACCCCGTCTCTCGCCCGACTCCCCAATCAGCAAGATCTCCACCCTCCTCACCGCCGAGCAGCCACCTCCCGCCGAGCCGCGGGCAAGGAAAAAGATACTAGAGAGTCTAGCAGAGGAGTTGGCGGAGAGGGATGGGGTTTGTGTTTGGGGGGAGTGGAGGAGGTGTGTTGTGGAGGTTGGGGTGGCGAGGAGGGAGCTGAGCGAAGAGATGCGGAGGATGAGGTAGAAGAGAGGGATAGGAGCTGTATTACGTTGTATTGGACACCTTGTAGCATCCTTGAAGTGGCGAGCGTGCGAGAGAAGTCTTACTTTACTCGTGTCTTTCCGCTTCGCAGCCTGCGCCGAGCAAGGCAGTTCCCTCACTTGCACCGCCGAGACGAGCGTAAATCAAGCGTAGTTCGTTCAGCACAACACGAAATCATCTCGCAAAGCTACATCTCCCTTCTCTACACCTTCTCCTCCCTCACAGAGATGAAGCTCAAGCCTTCAACTTCCCCTTCCTCGCCATCTCCCTATGCCTGAGAGTGTCGCTCTCAGTAGGCTTGCTCGACCACTCTTGGAGCCTGTCAAGCGTGTCGGCGTCAGTCTCACTTCGTCCGAGATCAAGAAGAGAACCACTTGAACTCACTTCTCCTCATCCATCGCGATCATGCACCCCTCGACCAAATCCGCTCGGTACTGCTTCCACGAGACGGGAGGCGGCGAGTCGTACTTGCCGGGCATGATGCTGTCCTCGATCTCCTTGACATCGAGGTCGCGGATATCGGAGGGAAGGATCCAACGGCTGTCGAGGTCGCAGGGGTGGGTCAGCTCGGCGACGGAGAGAAGGAGAACGAGAGAGAGCTCACTGGTCACCGCCGGTGGGGATCGACTTGCAGAGGTAGGAGCCGAGCTTTTGGGTACCTTGAGTCCATTCAGGCGCTTCCGAGGGGTCGAGAATCTAGGGCGGAGAAACAGTGCACCGAGACGAGTCGGAGGTTGGCGAGGTCAGCTTCAGCTCGCTGGTGAGCTTGAGTCAAGACACCAGACTCACGATGGCGGGCCACCAGCTATAGTTGGGGAACTTGCCCATCACCACCGTCCCCACTTCCCACCTCGGATCCTCACTCGCCGCCTTCTCCAATTCCCTCTGCTCAACCTCCTCGACCTCATCCAACTTCTTCGTCGGTTTCCTTGCCCTCTGCGGCCTTTCTACTCCAGCTGAGCTCGACCTCGAGCTCTTCTTCTCCTTCTCAGTCGGCGCAGCTCCCGATACCGAAGCGACCTGCTCGGGGGGTGCAGGAGGAGGCGAGCTGCTCGGCGTGGTGGTCGTCTTGCGCTTTTTGGCGGCGGGGGCGGTGACAGTAGGAGGAGTCGCGTCGTCGGGGATGGAAGGCGAGAGCCGGATGGTGAGTGAGGTAGGAGCGCGACTCGTAGATTTGGCCCTCGGGCGGGAGGGTGCAGCGACGAGTTCGGCGGTGGTGGAGCGAGAGGGGGCTTTAGACTTGAGGGGAACGGCGGAGGGAGCAGCTTCGGCTTCAGCGAGGGCGCGTCTGATGAGAGATGAAGTATGATCAGGTTCCGATCTCAGCACGCTGGAGAGCAGAAGACGAGAAGAGCACGGCTAACTTGGCGGAAGAAGGAGGGGGGAGAGGCGCGGCCCAAGCGAGAGCGGGCCCAGCAGAGCTGGAGCCAGCGCGACGAGGAGTCTCGTCGACTGCTTCGACTTTGGTGATGGGTTTGACATCGCGAAGAGCAGAAGTCGAGGCGGCGGGAGCCCTATCGAGAGGAGAAGGTCAGCCTACAATGCTCGGCGAAGATTGAGCGGGTTGAAGACTCACTTGACAGCAGTGACGCTTGGCTTAGGTGCACTCGAGCTATTAGCAAGGCGAGATGCATCAGTTTTCGAGCCCTCAGCGTCCCATCGTGGATCAAGCTCACCTGGCAGGCGCACGGCCCGCTCCCCCTCGCGCTCGAGCCTCCGGAGCCGCTTGCGTCGCGGCCTTCGCACGACCAACGGAAGCGGCAGAGTGGATGGGAGTAGCGACATGAGTCGGCGCAGCAAGACTGCAGGCGGATCTGCATCAGCGACCCCTCCGATGTACGCCCCATCGCCTTTGAGCGCCGAGACGAGCGAATCCAGCACTCACGCCGCATCGCGAAACGCAGAGAGCCAGTTGATGCACTCTAGGCGGTCCTTGTCATCCAGCAACGCCATCTTGTCCGCTCCGACCCTGTGCAGCAGCCTACTACAGCTCTGCAGCGCACCGTTCTTGTGTCGAGCTACGTGATCCGCCTGGATTCCGCCCGGCCTGAGCCGTATAATCCTTAGGCAACCTCCGATCGTACTCCAAGTGTCCTCAGTACTCTTCTCGACGTGACCAAGGATCGAAGCGGCGGCAGGCAAAGAGCGAGAGATGGCCTGAGTCGAAGTGGGAAGAGCGGCGAGGGCGGCGTCCAGCTGCTGTAGGAGGGTAGAGAGTTGTCCTTGGTAGTGCTTCTGTAGTACTTGCTGCTCGACGTTGGCCATGGCGACGCGCGAGAGAAGCTGAGGAAGACGAAGTGAAGGGGAGGAAGGAGAAAGGGAGCCGAGCTCGAATTCGCAGGCTGAGCGCGACGAGGTCCGTGCGCTGCTTCCCCACTTTGCTTCGCAGGCCTCTGCTGGGAGTGTCTACTGCTGCAGACCTCGGACAAGCCTACAGGAGCGATCTACAACAATGGAAAACGAGCTGAAGCCTGTCAGCGCGGAAGCACACGAGCGCCGAGAATGCGACCGAGATGAACAGGCGACCGAGATTGCTCTCTGCGGCCGATGCGATAGTGATAGTAAATCGGAGATGCATTCAAATCACACGGATACACCTTGTCCCCCTACGTCTTTGTGACGACCCTCTCCAATCCCTCGCCGTCCTGCTTCTCCTCCTCGCCGGCGCCGAGCTCCCTCGCCGAACCTCCTCCGCGCGACTTCTCCCTCCTCTTCATCAAGAACAAGATAAGAGCGACGATGAGCGCCAATCCCACGATTCCAGCAATCACGTAGCCGACGATAGCTCCGGCCTTTTTCGAAACGGGCTTGGATGAGGAGCTCTTGGGGCTAGGAGGGGGAAAGGGCATCGCCGAGAAGGAGCATCAGCTATCTACGCAAGGCGGGAAGCAGAGTGAGAGCTCAAGCATACTAGTAAGTACTCCGAGACGTGCCATAGATGGTCCTTCCGCTGACGACCGACGTGCTATTAACGCGACGAGGTCAGCTCGAAGCTCGGACTCTCGGAGCCTTGCTCTCGACGCGTCTTCCCTGCTTACACGACCTTGGTGGTGATCTGAGGAGCGGCAGTAGTAGCAACTGTGGTCGCAGCACTAGCACCACCGCCAATAGCAGGTCCTGTACCGGCTGCTGTAGCGCGGGCAGTGGTTGCAGGAGATTTGGCGCGGGTTGCTGTAGCTCGAGCGGCGGTGGTAGCGGCCTGGTGCTCGTAGCCTGATCAGCGATACGCTTCGTTATGTAGCAGCCTTCGCCAGGAAAACAGAAAAGCTCACCGAAACCTCCAAAACGAGGAAGAGAACGAGAAGAAGCGCGAGGAGGGGGTTCGAGCGCGAGAGGAAGGGGAGGCGCATAGTGAGGCTGTAGCTCTGACTTCCACTCGTTGGATGCTTGCCGAGTAAATCCCGATGTCGATGAGGTGCGCGACGAGGATGTGGGAGGAGGGAGAGCTGCTTTACGGGAAGCGAGAGCTTGAACTTCGACGCGACAGGCGATCGAGCAGCGAAGGAGGCGGTGCAGCTCGATTGAGTTCTGTAGCTCGTATGACGCTTACAACAGTGAATCTGAGCTCCCAAACAAAGCGGGAACCTGGCGCCGCTTCCCGTTCCAGGCGACCGAAAAAGGGGCGCCGAGCTCAGCGCCGAGCTGGCTTGTAAGCGATCGCACCCTGCAGGAGACACAAAATCTCCACAGGTGCACCTGTGGAACAATGGAAGAGACTTGGGCTATGCTCATCGTCCTCGAACAAGCACGTTGACCCGTTCAACGCCAGCGCCGAACTCTTCGAATCGCTCGGCGCAGGGGTCAGGAGCGTCAGTATGGGCTTAGGCTCGTCAGGCTAGTTCGCTACGCTTTGATATACAGCTCAAATGTCCTCTCTTGCTTTGGAAAGCCTCTGATCCTGTGCGAAGACGTCCATTCCTGGGTGAACCGAGCGCCGAGATTTTAAACCTGCCCTTCGACGCTCCGCTCGACTGCTGCAAGCCTGGCTAAGATGGATGTTCTCAGATTTGAGCCGCCTAGCCCTCCAGAGCGGTCAGACATACACGGCCGCTCTTCGTCTCTCGACGAGCAAAGGCCCGCTGCACGGAGCTCTCCCTTCTCCCTCCCGCCTTCACCTCGACTTTTGCTCTTCGACATCGCTTGGACTTGGACTCGATTCTTCGTAGCAGCTGGCCGGTATGTAGCCCTTCCCGCTTTGTAGCAAGCTGCGGCTCACCGCCTCTCTCCTCCGCAACAGTCTCGCGCTCTCGTCTCCGCTTCTCTTTCGCCTCGGGCCCCGTTCGGCGGCCGCCTTTGAATGGACGATGTACCTCTGATACCCGCTTCCCAGCAACCAACGCCCTCCCCAGCTGCCAACGGCCCCCGTCTCCCATCCGCACCGCACCAACAGACGCACCCTCACCAGCCCTTTCGACCGCAATACGCTGCCCGCCCTCCCGCTCGCCAAGGTGCACCAGCTTCTTCTCGCAACTTTGCTCTCAGCAGCGCTGGAGGAGCGGCGTTTGGAGCTGGAAGAGGAAGGGGAGCGGGAGCAGCTGCCGGCTCAGCTCCCAGGTTTGGAGGAGCGGGGAGGGGTGCAGCATTGTCGCAGGCGCAGGAGAATAAGAAGGCTGCTTGGGGGGAGAGCTATGTAAGTTGTTCTGCTCTCCGCTGGCCTCAGAAGCTTCGGAGCCGAGCTGATCCTCTCCCTTTCACCCTTCAGAACGTCGCCGAAGAGACCATCCGCAACGACTATTCCTCGCATTACGTCCGTACAGGCGAGCGACCTCAGAACCATTTACGCGGCGCCGATATCGAAGCACGGTTCGACGAGTCAGTCCAGTCCGCTCTCTTCCTCGGCGCCGAGAGCTAACCTTCTCTGTTTCGACACAGATACCCCAAGCTGGCCTCCCTTCTCGCCCAAAAGCACGCTCTCACCTCCTCGCCCACTCACTCCATCCCACCAACCTACCTCCCCACCGGCTCAACTCCCCTCACCCAAGTCCTCCCCTCGCTCTGCTCCCATCGCTTCGACGTGATCCTCCTGTCCCCTCCCGCCGACACTCCGTTCGAAGAGCTACGAGCGTTGGAGCTTAGTAGGCTGGCTGCTACGCCGGGATTTGTTTGGCTGTGGGTTGGGAGCGGAGTGAGGGGCGATGGAATTGGACTCGAGAAGGGGAGGGAGCTACTCGCTGCTTGGGGCTATCGGTGAGCTTCATAGTCTCAGCCGATTCTCAGTGAGGTATGATCTGACCACCCTTGCGTCTATAGGCGGTCCGAGGACATCGTCTGGCTCAAGACGAACAAGGCAGCGCCGGAGAAGGATCTCGTGCCCGAGGTGAGCTTGCTGCGAGACTACAGCGACTGTGGTCGAGCTAACTGTCATTCGAATCTGCAGTCCGACACGCTCTTCACTCCCACCATTGAGCACTGCCTGATGGGCATCCGGGGCACAGTTCGACGCTCCAATGACCCTTGGTTCGTCCACTGCAACGTCGACACGGATGTGCTGGTGTGGGAAGGCGACTCGACAGGTGAGTGGTTCCTCTCTCGAGCTTTGCACGGCGTGCGAGCCTCTTCTTCGAACTTCGGCGCTGACCTTTCGTGTTCCCTCCCTCTCTCCTTCGCCCCCCTTCGTTCACAGACCCTGCCCTCAAACCCCCCGAGCTCCAATCTCTGATCGAGAACTTCTGTCTCGGCACCCGCCGCCTCCACCTCTACGGCTCCCCCCATTCTCTCCGCCGCGGCTGGCTCGCCGTCGGCGCCGACTTTACGCCTCTCGACCCTTCCTCCTCGCCGAACGCACCGCATCTGAGGCCGGTGGAGGGAGAGAAGACGGAGTGGAAAGTGAGGAGGTATGAGAGGGAGGAGTTTGAGGGGCTGTGGGCGCCGGCGAGGATTGGGATGGAGGGTGGTGGATCGGAGCAGGGCGAGCCGAGGGCGAGCTTGTTGCCCTATGTCGAGGGTGCGGTCGACTTTCCTCTCTCCCTCATCTGCGTCCCGCTGACGCTCGACCTACCGCAGAGCTCGACGCCCTTCGACCGAAATCACCTCCACCTCGCAATGGCATGCCCTCGTCCGGCGGGCTTGGTCGAGGACGTGGTGCAGGACTCGGGATCACTCGCAGTGGAGTCGCCAACGCCGTCTCGCCCTCCCCCGGTCTGAACGGTATCGGTCGCGGTCGAGGCCGAGGAGGCTACCCTTCGCACTCGCAACCGAGCTACTCTGCACCTCAGCAGCAACAGCTTTCGCCCTACTACCCTCCTCAGCAATACCAGCAACCCCCTCCCTTCGGCTACACCGGCAACCCCGCCCTCGACTACCAACAGCAACAATTCTTCGCGATCCAACAGCAGGCGCTTCAGCTTCAGATGCAGCAGCAGGCCGTCTTTGCTCAGTGGATGGCGATGGGAGGATCAGCAGCGATGGGAATGAATGGAATGGGAGGAGGAGGGATGATGATGAATGGGATGGCGATGGGAGGAGGGTTCGGCGCTGGAGGAGGAGGGGGAGGACCGGCGCCGATGGGAGGAGCGGGAGCTACGCCGTTCCAGTCGGCGTATCCGATTGGAGGACCAGGGTTGTATGGACCTACTAATGGAGCGGGAGGAGGACAGATGGACGATGCTGAGGAGTATTACGGTGTCGGCGCAGGAGGGCTCGGCGGACAGGGAGGAGGGTCGATGAATGGACGTTTCCATGGACAGTGATGGGCCAGGGACACTTTGAGTCTGCTTTTAGCATGTTGTAACACTCTATTAGACCACGCCTGGGATCCTCTTGCCGCGAACTCTTGTCGAACTCAGCTCGCCGCTCCTCGGTCCCTGCTCTACCAGCTACCTCATTTTCTTGCCTCGACTACTCGCCGACTCAGCAGGAAACCATGGCTCTACCTATTATCAACGACCTGTCAGGCGGTAACGGCGGCATGCCCTCGCCCTTCTCTTACGATCCTCATACAGGCGAGACGAGGACGTTCTCATGGCAGGAGCAGGCAAGAGAGCTCCCTGCCCTCGAGCCACAGGCCATGGACGACTCACTCTTCATCGGCTTGGATCTCAGTACTCAGGTGAGCCCGCTCGGTGCAATCTGCTGCACTGCTTCACAGCCCAAGCAGGGGACAGAGCGCTTACCTGTGTTATTGGTGACGTCGTGCCCTCCTCGCTCGTTGCTCTCTGCAGGCTCTCAAGGCGAGCTTCGTGAACGCTGCGCTCGAAGGTGTAGCAGAGCATGTAGTCCGCTTCGACGAGGATCTACCACACTTCAAGTAAGCTCACTTGACGAACGAACGAACGCCGACGCCATATCCGAGGAGGGCTGACCGGATCTTTCCTCTGCCTTGCTGTGCAGGACCAAGTCGGGCGTGCACTCGGGAGAGAAGGGAAAAGTCACTAGTCCCGTGGCCATGTGGATCGAGGCCGTCGATTTGCTGTTCGATAGGATCTCAAAGGCGGAGGGCGGCAAGGACCTCCTTAGCAGGGTCAAGGCCATCTCTGGAGCTGGACAGGTGGGCTTATCTTAGAGCCAAGTGTGCTGCACGTCTTTCGCTGACACCGCAACCCGCCAACAGCAACACGCCTCGGTCTACTGGTCCACCTCGGCGCCCTCCATGCTCTCCTCCCTCGACCCTTCCAAGACGCTCGCATCTCAAATCACCGATAAAGCCTTCACCATCACCACCTCTCCCAACTGGCAAGATTCCTCGACGACCAAGGAGTGCCGCGATATGGAGCAGGCGATCGGCGGCGAAGAGAACATGGCTCGGCGGACTGGAAGTCGGGCTCATGAGAGGTTTACGGGACCGCAGATCTTGAAGCTGAGGAGGGAGCAGCCCGAGCTGTACGAGGAGACGGATCGGATCAGGTGAGTTGGACTTCGGCGCGTGGGCAGGGGCGAGAGCTGACTTTGCTTTTCTCCCACAGTCTCGTCTCGAGCTTCTTGACTACTCTGTTCTGCGCCGATGGAGAGATCAAGGACATGGAGGAGAGTGACACTTGCGGGATGAACCTCTGGGGTGAGTTCCGCGCCTCGGCGCCCTACTGGGACTTCGCTCGCTAGCTCAGGTCAAGATTGCTGACTTTCGCTTCCTCCCATTCCGCGCAGACCTCGAGACCGGAAATGGATGGGACAAGGAGCTGCTGCAGTACGTCGCTGGAGGCGAGAAGGAGGCCGCCGAGCTGGAGCGGAAGCTCGGCCCAGTCGAGAAGGACGGTGGAGTCGCTGCTGGCAAGATTGGCCGCTGGTTCGTTGAGCGTTACGGCGTGAGCAAAGGTGAGCATTCCCTTCTTTCTTCCCTGTGGCTCTGGCTGACTCTCGTCGTCTCTAGAATGCCTCGTCAACCACTTCACCGGCGACAACCCCGCTACCATCCTCTCCTTCTCGCTTCTGACCGGAGAGGTCGTCGTCTCCCTCGGAACCAGCGACACCATTCTGCTCTCGACCACCGACTACGCGCCCAACCCCGACTCGCACGTCTTCGCCTACCCAGCAAACCGAGCTGGCGGCAAGCGCAGCTACATGGCCATGCTTTGCTACAAGAAGTGCGTTCATTTCTCTGCCCCTTCACCTGGTCTTTCACTAACCCAACTTAAACCCACAGCGGATCCCTCCCTCGCGAGCACATCCGCGACCAGTATGCCGAGGGCAGCTGGGACAAGTTCAACGACCTCGTCGACAACATTGGCTACCCTACCCTCGAGCAAGCCCCTACTCGCCCGATCGGCTTCTACTTCCTCAAGCACGAGATCATCCCTCACAACGGCTATGGAATCCACCACTTTGAGGGAGCCGAGGGCAAGGCGGTCGAGGAGTTCTCGGCGGGTCTCAAGCGTCGTGTTCTGTTGAAGCGAGGCTGACCCCTTGCGACGTCTACAGGACCCCACCTTTAATGCTCGAGCAGTTCTCGAGTCCCAGTTCCTTTCCTTCCGCCTGCGCGTGAGCGGCATGCTGTCCTCCTCGACCGGTCTTCCCCTGTACGTCTCCGCCCTCTCTCGCTCTTCTCTCTGTCGCTGACTCTTTCTGCCCTCAAACAGCCGAATCTTCGCCGTCGGCGGCGCCTCAGCAAACCAATGCATCAAGAACACCCTCTCCACCGTCCTCGCCGCCCCCGTCTTCCAACCCGGCGCCTCCTCCGCCAACTCTTGCTCCATCGGCGGCTGCATGAAAGCCTACTGGTGCTACGCTCGTCTCAACCAGCCAGAGATCGGGTTCGAGGACGCTGTTCGTCAAGCTCGGCTTCGCAAGGTCGGAGGTCCCGGTCGGATGGGCAAGGCGGCAAAGGGTGAGGCGAGTAGTCAGTTAGTGGCGGCGCCGGATTATGCGGCGACGGACGCGTATGACGCGATGATGGAGCGGTTCGCCAAGTTTGAGAAGAGGGCTTGCGAGTAGGAGCTCACTCGGCGGAGGAAGAAGCTAGACTAGACGAGATGGCCGGGAGCCAGTAAACTCGATGGAGGCAATATATCGAATGTCAAGTACAAGCCGAGTTTGTCCGAAAGATGAAAGTCTGGCGCAAGAAGCCTACAGGACTGGAGACGAAGGCAGTTCGGCGATGAGATCCAGCCCCGAGAACAGCTTTCTGACGGTGCGGAAGCGTGAGAGAAACGTGTTGAGAGTCAGGAAGATGTCTCCAAGAGTCGAGCTGCCCTGCTTGACAGCATGTAGCTTACCCCTGAGCCTCAAGATCAGCGATTTTAGGCCGTCCGCTCTTCGCTTCCTTCTTCATCCTGCTCGTCTCCAAAACTCGCCTTCCACGTACGCGAGCACTACAAAAGGGAATTACCGCCTACCAAAGCTCCCCTAGGACTACCTGCGGCCCTCTGCGCGTCTCCCTCGTCTCCGCTCACTCAACTCGCTCGCTTCTCAATGGTGAGCCATTTCCCAGCCCTTACACAGCAGCAGGCGGCTCACAGTCCTACCTACACAGTCCCTCACCCCCGCCACCTTCCGGCGCCTCCTCCGCGAGCTGAACGGTCTACAAACCGCACCGCCAGAGGGGATCCGCCTTGCCAAAGAAGTGTTCGGCGACGATGGAGCGGATTTGTCGAATGTGAAAGCTTGGGTGCAGGGTCCGCATGGTACTCCCTTTGAAGGTGGGTAGTAGACTGAGGCGTTCTTGGAGCGTAGGAGCTTGAAGCGCGGTGCAGCTGGCGGCTGAGGGCGCGCCAGGAGCTCATGAGAGGTACTGAGGTGTGGCTGGGATGCAGAGCAGCTACAGCATTTCTGCCTACGCTGCTCTTCGATTGCCTGCCGGCCAGCGAGCGCCCTACAGCTCCGGAGCGCCGTCGCCAGCTCACGTTCATGCGCCGACTGACACTATTCGGGACTTCTACAGGCGGCTACTTCAAGATTGCGTTCAAATTTGACTCGGAGTACCCTGCTGTGCCGCCAAAGTGCACTGTGAGTGGCCTTCGCCGTATGCTCGCGTTCGCCGAACTCGCTGACCTTCCATCCCGACAGTTCGCGACCAAGATCTTCCACCCCAACGTCAACGTCGAGGACGGCGCTATCTGTGTCAACACGCTGAAGAAGGTGAACATGACTAACAGCCGCCCTCAGAGCACCGCTGACGTTCCCCTCGGCGCCGAGCAGGACTGGAAGCCCGACATGGGTATCGAGCACATCCTCATCGTCATCAAGTGGTCCGTCGACTTCACTCCAGATCTTGCAGCCTGGCACCCTATCGCTAACGCCCTCATCCCTCGCTCTTTTCGCCCTCTACCACGTTGCCCCTCGCCGTCTCCGTCGCCCTCAACCTCGCCCTACCTCAGCCTCCTCATCCATCCCAACCCCGCCTCCGCCTTGCACGCCGAAGCAGGCCACCTCCTCCTCGAAGACTTCGCCTCCTACGCCCAACGCGCCAAGCTCATGACCTCCATCCACGCCACTCCTCGTTCCCTTCCCATCGAATTCGCCGACGCCTCGTCCAGCACCGAAGCCGCACCAACAGAAAAGCAGGCCCTACAGCCATCGACGTTCAGTAACACTGAATCTGCGTCCCCGGCGGATGCGGCTGGGGTGATGGGCAAGAAGAGGAGCGGGAGCAGCAGCGCGGCGACGCCGAGTGCCGAGGCGGGCGCAGTCGCTGGGGACAAGGCTGTGGTCAAGAAGGTGGCCGCAGGAGCGAAGAAGAGGGGATTGAAGAGGCTGTAAGTGGGATGGTTTTGGTACTTGCGCGCTCGACTCGAGCCGGTCGCAAGGGACGAAGGCGGTGAGGGAGGGGACGAGCGTATGTTGGAGGTAGTGGCTTGGGCTAGCAAGGAAACACAGTCATGCGACAGTTTAATGAGTTAGCGCCGCTCCTTTCTGGTGCATGCCGCGCAACGCCATGGGTTCGCCTTGGCAACGTCGAGGCTAGCCTCAGCCGCTCACCGAGCTGTCCCGCTTGAATTGAGCTGCTCGGCGACTATATGCCGGTGACGAGGCGTTGGCAATGTTGGCTTTCGTTCCGATAAAGTAAGAGATGGTGGCGTGTAGAAGAGGGTGGAGAACATGAGCAGAGCGAAAGCCAAGAGGGAGGCGGCAGGCGACGGAGAGAGGCCAGGGAAAGGCGGATGGCAAGACTGCGCACATCTCGCACGAGCATAGCAGGTCCATCTCTGTCCATACGCCGTTAGTGCCTTCTCACAATGTGAGCAAACAGGTCTGGCACTCTAAGCACTCAGCTCGGCGCCACTCGGCCAGTCTTTCTTCGCTCGCCGGCAGCTTGAACAGTACTAACACGCTTTGCACAGACCCAGGAACAAAACAGTTCAAAAACGAGACCTCTAGAAAGACACGTCGAGCCAGCCTCCTCCCCTACTTCGACCTGATGGGCATCACAACGCCCTCCCCGTCGGTCTTCTCATCCTCAATGGCCTCACCGCTCTCAGTGATCTCCGCCTGAGCTCGCGCCTCACGAGCACCAGCGGTCTTGAGCTCGACGTATCGAATGACGGAGACACCGACGACCTCGAGAAGGACGAAGGCGAGCGAAAGTGCGATTCCCTGCTCGGCGCAGAACTGTCAGCCAAAGAGCTCGAGTGGCAGACTAAGAAACGAGGCTGACCTTCTGGAAGCGGGGCGCAGTGCGGGTATCGTAGCCATACTGGTTGACGATAGAGGAGACGGCGCTTCCGAGCGTCTGAGAGCGCAGCGCCGAGAATTAGCGGCCACTCAGGTCTGTTTCGCGTGGTCGCACTCACGTTCATGAATGCAATGGTGAGAGCACGCTGTTGAGCATCGCCTGCCAAGAGGATGTTGGCCCACTGTGTGCAAGAAGTGAAGGGTCAGCGAGCCGCTCGATGCCATCGCCGACGAGCCTGGTTGCAGGAACAGAAGGGGGACGCACGGTCATGATGATGGGCGACGTCGGTCCGTCATTGGAAGCGGTGATGTTGGCGATGAAGTGCAGAGCCATGGGGATCTGTAAAGCGGTCGAAAGGTCAGCTCGGCGAACGGTCCAGTCGGGGCTGGTTCAAGACTCACGTTCCATGCCAAAAGGCAGATGGTCCCAAAGATCTGAATGGTCAGGCAGCATAGGATAACAGCTAGACGACGTCCAGTGAGGTCGATAGCCCAGCTGAAGCATAGCAGCAAGAATCAGCCGAGCGCGCCGAGCGTCAAAGGTCACCAGACTCACGCTGTGACGAGCATGGAGATGATGTTGACTCCAGAGACGGAAGTGGGGATGTAGTTGACCTCTGCGGAAGCGGCAAGGAGCGATCAAAGTACGGCAAGTCAGTAAGTCTTCTGCTCGGCGACGAGGCGATGGGCACTCACGAGCAGTAGTCCAGCGAGCGGGGCTATCGGCCTTGAGCCAGAGCGAGAAGACGGTACCGCTGTACTTTCCAACCGTGTTGCTCCAGCCTGCGCAGCAAGAAGGGACAGAGAATGGTCAGCAAGCAATCCGAAGTCGACCAGTCGATCGCCGAACAGCTAAGTAGAGCAAAAGGTCAAGCTCTTGAGAGGGCGGGGTATAGGCGTCACTCACAGATCCAGACAGGGATAAGAAGGGCAAACTGCCACGAGGCAAAGACACGCTTGAAGAGGTTCCAGGAGATGAGGTTGACTTCCTCTCGGCGTCCGTCCTCGCGAAGCCTCTCCACGCAGCGAGCCTGATCCTCCTTCGTCAAGTACCAAGTCGTCGGACGGTCGGGAGTACCGGGGAAGAAAGCAAAGCCGAAGGCAGCAACCGCGAATGTAAGGATTGCGTCAATAACTGCAAAGGACGTCTGTCAGCTGCGCGCCGAGCAAGGCAAGCCAATAGGACTTACTGAAGAGCCAACGCCAGCCTGCAAGTCCGTAGCGACCGTTCATGTGCGCTTGGATTCCAACCTGCATGAAGCCGCTGAACATGGACCCAGCATAGGCGCAGCAGGCGAAGATGGCGGTGCGCTTGCCGAGTTCCCTGATCGCCGAAGCGGCAAGAGGTCAGTTTCTCAGAGCTCAAGGAGTCCGAAGCATCTCCAGCACACCAGAAGAGATGTTCAACGCACCTCTTAGTGTACCAGGATCCCAGGATGTACTGCATGCCGACGAAGCAGGATCCCTCAAGGAAGCCTGCTCAGAGCGAACGGGGAGGTCGACAGTCAGTGACAAGAAATAGGCTACAGCATGCAAGACTCGCAGGGAAAGAGTGTGCGGCGGGAGACAGAACGGAATGGAGTATGGAGGGACGAGTGTAGCTCGGCCCGGGGCCAACCTCGGTGAAGGGGAGACAGCTCACCGATCATGAAGCGGAGACCGTAGATGTAGCGGGCATTAGGGCTCCGGTAGAGAAGTAGAGTGAGAAGACCCCAGAGGAACTCCATGCCGGGAAGCCAGATGCGAGCGGGGACCTTGGTGAGGATGAGGTTGGAAGGGATCTGGGAGAGCGCGGTTCCTACAGGACTGACGCATGAGCTGATGCAAGACATCACACAGCCAGTCAGACAGGCTTACCGATGGTGAAATAAGTGAACATCCAAGCTAAACGGTACGAAAGGCGGCGAAACCGTCAGCTCGGCGAGGACGGCCGTCGCCGTGAAGGCTGGGACGCACTGTACTCGTTGGTCTTCAGATTGAGCTCCTCTCGCATGCCGGTGACGAAGGCGTTGGTGATGTTGGCTTTCGTTCCAATAACGTAAGCGATGGTGGGGTGTAGAAGAGGGTGGAGAACATGAGCAGAGCGAAAGCCAAGAGGGAGGCGGCAGGCGACGGAGAGATGCCAGGGATAGTGAGGCCAGAGGTCAGTATTGTTCTGAGAGGGCGCTAGTGATGTACAAGAGACTCACCGGAGTCGAGATCTAAAGCCGGGAACGACAAAAGTCTTGTCAGCGCCGAGAAAGACTCATTCGGCGATATCTCGCCAGTCCGGGGTCCGAATAGGTTGCCGCCGACCTGTACATGACGCTAGAGGTACGTACACTTCACCCAGTAGCTCAGACATCCGAACACGAGGATCGTACAGTCCAGTTTGCGCAGGATTCGCGCATCGCGAGCACTTTTCCCCGGCTCGTTCCAAAAGTACCATGCCGGCTTTGGTTTAGACACCCTAGTCAGCTTCCGGTACGCTTACACAACCCGGCGGTACGTACGCGGGTGCCGGGAGCGTAGTCTGAAGCGAAGAGGCGGCGGATGAAGGCGCTCATGACGGAGGGGCTCGGCGATGAGACTGAAGGCGATGTTGTGGCTAGAGACGAACGAGGAAGTAATGGGCAAAGCGTATTTAGTGAGGAGAAAGAGGATAAGAGAGAAAGACGGGGGAAGAAGCCGCTATCAGCGCGCTTCGGCAGAGGCAAAAGCTCGGCCGGCGAGCGGAAGGGTCAGGCGGGCGGTCCTGCGCTAGCTTGGCGGGGTCAAATTGCCTGCGGGGCACTTATCGAGACTCGCCTGATCTGAGCGCTCAGCTGCACTCCTTGCAGCACCGACTCAGCACTTGCAGAGGAGTAGCAAATCGGCTCGTCGGAAGTGTTGGCCGCGCCAGCTCCGAAACGAGCTCCACGCTTTGTAGCTTGACTTGTTAGCGTGTAAGCACCTGGAGTGATCGTCAGACGCACTTGCAATCGAAAGCCGGACCGTCCGAAAGGGCTGAGGGCAAGTCAGCGGAAATCAACGCCGGCCGAGACAAATCGTGGGAGGAGCCCGTCTCGGAGGTCGAAGGAGTCGACAGCTGTACCAGAGCAGCTCAGCACTCGTGCGAGCAGAATTGTATGTGTATTTCGTTCACCTGAGCGCGGTCCTGTAGCTTGATGATCGTCCAAAGACGGGCAGTGGCCCTCGCAAGTTCGACGTTCGTGGCGAGCACTGAACGAGCGAATCCCTTGCGCAGAGTACACCAATTCACATCTACAGCTCCTCCTCCGACACTCCCTGACCTTGCATCATGCCATAGTGCCACTTCTCCATCGGGATGTTGTGCTGCAGAGGCAACGGGAGTCAGCGCAACTCGACCGAGATCAAAGCGGCCGAGCTCACCTTGCGAACAAACTTGGCGGAAGGGTGATGGATCCTCGAGTTGAGCACTCGGCGAACGTAGTGCTGTCCAACGAGCATTGGAGAGAACTTTGGTCCTTCCTTGCCGATGAAAGCGGGGAGGGGTGCGATAACGGCATCCGGATCGGGCGTGAAGAAGAAGGGGAGGGAGTAGCGGGGGGAAGAGTTGCCATTGTTGAGGACGCGATGGAGGGTAGATACAAAGACGCCGTTGGTGGCAGCCTCGAAGAAGTCGCCGATGTTGCAGGTGAAAGCAGCGCCTTCGATGGGAGGCGCCGAGATCCACTTGCCATTGAGGTTGAGTACCTCCAGGGCGGGCTCGCTCCCTGGCTGCTGTGCGAGCAAGGTGAAAGAATCAAAGTCGGCGTGTGCTGTTAGGCCAGGCGTGTCTGTGCCGAGCTCTTGCGGAGGGTAATGGAGAGCGCGCATGCCCGTGATGGGGAATTTGTACTGCTGCTCGAAGGCATCTTCGTCGAGACCGAGGGCGAGGGCGAAAATTCGGAGGAGCTGACGAGCCCATGGGTACACGTGAGAGTAGTACTCGTACATGCCTTCTCGGAGGCGAGGGAAGGAGGTCGGCCACATGTTCTGCCGCCGAGTGCCCTCAGGAATGACGCCTTGGTAGTGCTGCTGTGGGTTAGAAGTCAAGGGAAGTCAGATAAGCTGCTCGAGGTGACTCAGAGAAGCCGTATTGGCCGTGATGCCCTGCTCGGCGCTCGCAACTCAGCTCACCTCTGGGTCCAGATAGTCGTCTCCGATTGAGATGGACTCGCGAATGTCCCTGGTAGCGTCCGTGCCCAGTCGCGACTCGGAGAAGGGCTCGTAGCCTCGGCAGGCAGGCGACTTGTGCCAGTGAACCGTCTGTGAAGCGAGCGCCGAAATCAGCGCCGAGCCCCGAGTAGCGTGCTAGAACTTTCCAGAGCACAGGAGGATGTAGCGGACCATTTTATCCTCCTCGGGCAGAGCAAAGAACTCTTCGACGACCTTGAAAGTGTCGGCTGCGAGAGCGAGAGTCGGGTCAGCGCGTGCCGAGCAGCTGAGCAGTCACAGGGAGCTTACTGATAAGCGTAGGAGGAAGGTCTACATCCTTGGCGTAGAAGAAGCCGACCTCCCTGCTCGTAGAGACCTCAGGTTAGCTACAGCTGTCCTCTGCGCTACGCCCCACTTCAAGACGCGATATCTCGCCTTCTGTAGCGCTACTCACCTGCATGCCTTGCCCACCACCTCTGCTAGCTCCTTGCGCTCCTCAAGCGACCCGCCAATGTGCTTGAAACTGATGACGGGGATCTCCTCGAACGTCGGGACCCAGCCAGGCTCTCCCTCCTCTCGAATCGGCCTCCTGATCTCCTTGCCGGCCGACATGTAGCTGATGTATCGATCCGAAGCTTGTACCATCTTGTGCGCGAAGTTGCTGCTGCTGAAATGAGGCGAGCGTCGAACTGGGAAGCCAAGCCAAGTTCGGGCGGGACTCGGGCGGCTCGAAGGGCCACTTATCGAGAGCAGAGACCGGCAGAAAGGGCGCCGAGGTGGGCTGTGGGGAAGGGAGCAGATGACTGGGGCAAGTTTCGGCATCGTCGCTGCCGAACAGGATGATGGAAAACTGCAACGCTTCGGCCGAAGCGAGCTCCAGCGCTTCTGCACCCTAGTAGGCGCAAGCCAAACGCCAAGCGGCGCGTGCAAGGACGGATGTATATGTATCTCTGAAGTCGACTTCGGTTGCGGCTCTTCGAGAGCCTCTCCCTTGATACCTGCTCGGCGAATCGGCGCCGCTGTCCCCTCTCGAGCTCACGAGACCCTCTCCTCCCTTCTACAATCCCAATAAGCTCCATCATTCATTCACCGCCCTTCTCCCTCACCCACCGATACACATCAGCAGCGAGGTACAGACTCCCCGCCACGACCGCCTTCTCGCCCTCCTCCAACCTCTCAATCGCCTCTCCCACGCTTCCGTCCACCTCGACATCAACACCCCACTCCCTCGCCTTCTCCGCAATCTCCTCCTCCCCGGTCGCTCGAATCCACGGCATTGAAGGCGGCGGCGAGAATGGCGTACAGACAATCTTGCGAAGCCGCGAGCCAGGCGCGAGGAGGGGCGCGAGGATGGATGCAGGGTCGCGAGGGAAGGAGAGGCCGATGATGAGTATTGTTGGGGAGATGTGTGATGGGAGAGAGGAGAGGTAGGAAGCGAGGACTGAGGCGGAGGAGGGGTTGTGTGCGCCGTCTACGAGGAGACGGGGGCGATTGGGGAGGGAGAGCCAGTGGAGGCGGCCGGGCCAGCGGGTGGATTCGATACCGCTCGTCATGGAAGCATTGGTGATAGAGGAGAGAGCGGGGAGAAGTGAGAGACAGCGAGGTGAGGAGCGAAGGACTTGAGCCGCGAGGATGGCTGTCGCCGAGTTGGAGAGTTGGTAGGCGCCGGGGAGTGGTAGGCGGGCTTGCAGGGATGTGGAGGGTGGCGGCGGAACAGCGGACGATGGATATGTCGATAGAGGTGTGAGAGGAAGGTCGACGAGGGGTGGTAGAGGTACATCGTCCGCCTCGGCGATGGCTTCTGGCTCCTCCACCAGCACTCCCTCGCCCGCTTGCCATACAGTCGCACCCATCTCATCCACCACGCTCCTCACTACACCGGCGACCTCCTCATGCGCCTGAGCAGCGAGCACCACCTCCGTCCCCTGCTTGACGATGCCCGCCTTGACCCTGGCAATCTCGCCAATCGTGTCGCCGAGGAACTTTTGATGATCCAGCTCGATGGGAGTAATGACGCTGAGCAATGTATGCTCAGCATCGACGACATTGGTCGCATCCGTAAGCCCTCCCATCCCGACTTCGACGACAGCGAGATCGAGCGGCGGCCGAGCTCGAGCAAAGATGGTGAAAGCGGTAGCGGTGAGGAGCTCAAAGCTCGTCGCTCCAATCTTCTGATCCTCGTTCAGTTCCTCGACCTCCCGTTGCGTGCTCTGGAACAGCTCCTGCGGGATGGTCCTTCCGCCGAGCTGAAGGCAATCCCACTCGTCGACGAGATGCGGCGAGTTGAAGCGGCCGACTTGTAGCCCGCTGGCAAGGAGGATGGAGGAGAGGTAGGCCGAGACGGAGCCCTTGCCGTTGGTGCCCGAGGTGTGAACGATGGGGGTCGAGAGATGGGGAGAGCGAAGGGCGCGAAGGAGGGAGGTGATGCGTGGGAGGCCGAGTTGGATTGCTGAGGTGGTCATGGTGGTGTCGGCGGAGGGCATGTGAGGGCTGTTGTAGTTTGAGAGGTGGTCAGCTACAAGCTTGCGCGGCGCGAGACGAGAGCTGGCGGAGAGCGAGCTAGGCGACCTGCTGCAGCTCTCCAGCAACGTTTAAGAAGCGAAAGGGGCTCTCAAGGGTACACTACAACTGTCCCCTAGCACCGCCTGCTTCCTGCAGCGCCTCGACGCCTCTCCCTCGACGCTAGTTCGCAGCGCAAAGACGCTGCCCGTCCTCAGCGAGCGAAGCTCACCTGGTCTTATAGATGAGTCTACCAGCTTCCTAAACCTCTAGTAAGCTTTCTGTAGCTTCCAAACCAGCGCCCGTGTCGATCCTAAGGGTTGAATGGCAGAGAGTTGAGGTAGCGAGAGGGAGCGCTGAAGGTCGGCGAGGGGCGAGACAGCTGTGTAGAGACGACGCGGGCCTTCCTGAGCGAGTCCTCGTCTCCAGCGAGGTGAGTGAGAAACGAGTAAGATGTAGCAGGAAGCGAAGAGCGAGTCGAATTTAAGCTCGCCTTCGCAACCTCATAAGGCAGCTGTAGCGCTTGCCTTTGGCGCGTGTGAAAAGCTGTCGGATTGTACTAGGTGCTCTATGGAGACCGGCGAGTCTCGTAAATGATCAGTAATACGAGCAAGCTGCACCTCCTTGCTCGGCGCCGAGAACAGCTCTTCGCCAGCCACTCTCGCGCGAACCGATTCGCCTGTACATCACACAGAGCAAGGTTCGAGATTTTCTGAGTACAAGAGTGTTGCGGCGACTACTATATCGGACTCGTGCGAGCCCAAGCTGTCCTCCCCTTTCCCATGTCGGCGCCGAGGCTTACTCCGCTCCAGTCGTCGTGCAGGCGGCACAGATGTAGTTGATACACGTAGTATGCTCCCACTTCTCGCATCGGTCGCACTGCAAGATGGTCTGCAGGCGATTAGGTCAGCATCAGTCGCTTCTCGGCGGCGCTGGAACCGCAAGCTCGGCGCACCTGGTTGCCGTCCCAAGGTCCTTTGCAGCAGACGAGCTATGGCGAGAGAGAGCAAATGTCAACACGAGCTTTGAATCTGCTTTAGACGAGACGACGTACCTCAATCTCACCAGCCTCCTCATCCTCGACCGTCTCCTGGCCGAGCTCCTCCAAGCGCTGCTCCTCCAAAGCCGCCATCAACGGCCCGGTGTAGCTCTTCATTTTCGTGTCGTCGTCGTCGAGGAACCACTCGAGAGCTTGTTGGAAGAGCTCTTTACCCTTCTTGTTCTTTGGTCCCGCCTTCCTGTCGCTTGAAAGCTGTCGCGCTTTCGCCGAGGTGAGCAGCGACAGCTCGGAGGGCTTCCTCCAGTAGCTGTGAGATGATGACTGATCAGTCCACGGGTGAAAGAGAGAGAACAAAAATGRGGAACGACGCACAGTTCACCTGCGCTCGGGATCCAGGTGACAACAATCGAGGTCTCGCTCTGCTCGCCCTTGATTATCTTCTGCGGCACTTTGCTCGCGTCGAGGACCTGTAGGAACAGACGTAAGTACTCCAGCTCCCGTATACACGGGCCTTGAGAGCTTACGATGCTTGGGTATTCCTTGCAATCAGAGTAGGAGGCGGTCACGAAGTCGCCAGCCTTGAAGCTCGGCGAGGAGGCGGAGGCGGCGGGAGCTGGAGGCGCGGCACTGCGCGTAGACGAAGTGCGAGTGCGCTTGGAAGCAGAAGGAGAGCCCTTGGGAGTAGTTGATCTCGTCGATCCAGAAGGAGGAGGGGCAGGCGAGCGGGAGTGCGAGCGCTTAAGCCGAGGTTGGGGGTTTCCACCGTCTCTGCAGCTCTCCGAGTCAACTTCTGTTGCTTACCCAGTCGTTAGAAAGTAACTCACCCTCCAGTGTGACTTCCTCCGCTTGCGTCTCCCTCCTGCGCCTCCGTCGGTGCTCGGCCCAGGCTGCTCGAGGTGTTCGATCAGCTTCCCTCGCTCGGTGGACGCGCTCGAAGCGGCAGAGGGGCGTACAGCTTATCCACCTCATCCTGAACAGTCGCGATCCACGCCAAAGCTTGATATCCCCTCGCCTTGCCCTCCAGCTCTCCTACCTGCAGCGCCTCGCGCAACGTCAAAGACGAGCAGCCTGCCTCCCAAGCCTCCTCCGAGCTTCGCCCTCGGCACCAACTCTGGTGCATACGTCTTGTTGAACGCTTGAGAGATCTGGGAGTAAGTCGGCCGGAATCAAGAGCGAGAGGGCCGAGGTAGATGAAGGGAGGATCGCTGGCGGTCGCTTGCTCCTCGGCGAGGGAGGAGAGCTGGGAGAGCGTGGTCTCGAGATGGTTCAGGTCGTGCTTGAGCATCTGAGAGAGATCCATGGTGAGCGAGTTGAGTGGCAAAGAGAACGAGAACCGAGCAAGATGTGGAAGGAGGGAAGGAGGCAATTCGAGCTCGTCCGACCTTCTCCTTTTCCTCGGTCGAAAGCTGCAGGGCATCAGACGCTTCTCTTGATGCTCTCGAGCCATCAAGATCAGCTGTAACTTTTGATTGTGAGATCTGCCTGAGCTCAGCGACGACTTAAAGCCGAGCAGAAGAGGGCCGAATCGAGCCGCTCGTCGCTCTCTCCCGCCACTCACTGCTCGTCTCGGCTGCCTGCTTGTCTGGGCTGGTATCGCTCTCGCTCTCACGTATACACATCCCTTTTTCAGGCTTCCAAGAGGGCTACAGTACTGCAGGCGAGTCTCTCGGCGCAAGGGCTGGCTTCTCTCACTGTGCTCGTCGAGACTCGAGCGAGGAGCTGGGATCTCGGCTACCTCGGCAGCCCCTGGTTGTCGGCGAGCGAGATACTCAGACGTCTCGTCGACAGTATCATTCCCTGCAGCTCACGCCCACCCGGACTGGGGCCAGGGCAAAAGCTGCTGCGCGCTCAGCACGGTGGCTCGGCGTGCCCCTCAGCTGCAGCTGGGAGGTCTCGGAGAGGTCTTTCAGCTGTGTTGTAGTAGGGAAGGCCGTTAGACCTTTGTGCGTTTCTTCGCAAGCGGCCAGCACCGTGCTCGCCAGCAGACTGAGACGCTCGGGGCGGGTGACCCACACTTCGTCGGCGGCTTCGCTTCTCTTTGCTTTCTCCGCCGGTCCTCGGCGAGGATTGAACGAGTCTTGCATCGAAGGAGTAAAGTTAGACGATATAGGGAGTAGTCGCTCTCACCAACGGGACTCGGGCTAGAGCTTGCTGCTCGGCGATCCCTCTGCTCGGCGGGGCAACGGCGATGCTCTACTGAGGCGAGTTCTTCGCGCGACGAATGCTCTCAGAGCTGTCTGGTAATATAGTGGTCTCTCCCGATGCTCCAGCTCGTGGCTCTTAGTCCGAGGGGAGTGGCCTGGAGAACTCGGCGACAGCGCTTGACCTCCTGCTCGGCGATCGTCAGCTCGACAGCATGAGGCTGCTCGGGCTGCGTCGTCTCGTTATAGTTGGCGAAGCGTAAGCTCTACTTGACGGTGCCAGTCACTCCGAGATGAGGCAGCTCGTTCACTGCGGGCAGCCGAGCTCGGCGATGAGGTCTTGCCAATGCAGGCCAGAGGGGCTGTGTCGCGCTGTTGGGTGGTTTTCGACATTGAGTCGGGCAACAGCGCATCATACAAAAGTATTTTGTCTCTCCACTGCGGTGCTAGCTCACTGCAATTGCTTCTATTCCCGAGGCCAACCGTCGAATTCTGCTCCTCGCAGCTCAGCCTCCTTCTTTCACCTCGGCTCACTCATGTCCAAGCGCACCCTCCCGACATTAACCCTTCCCTCCCTCCTCTCCTCCCGCTCTTCCCCCTCTAGACCACCATTCTCGCTTTCTCCAACCCTCGGCGATGATCTCCACTCCTCCTCCGGCTCTGACTCCCTCCTCAGCATCTACAGCTACTCCATCCCTTCGGCGCAGCTCGCAAGGAGTGCAGGACTGTCGATCGGAGTCGGCGAGGAGGGAGAGGGGGAAGTGCATGTAGAGCGGTAGGTGAGGAGATGCTTGAGCAGCGAGGGGGCCGAGGTCGTGCTGAGGGTGAGGGGTGAGGCGGGAGAGTGGTCGCTTGTGGAGGGGAAGACAGGTGGAGAGTACTCGGAGGTACGAGCTACGTGAACGAGGGTGAAGGCCGAACCCGCTCGTAAATCGATCTCCGAGAAGCCAGCCGGCTGGGCGAACAGTTCCAACTCGCTCACTGCCGCCCTTGCTTGCGCCGAACGGTGTCGGACCGCGCCATCGATACGGTTATGCAGTAGTATATATCAAGAGCACAAGCAAGCAAGCACTTCCCTCCCATCTCCGCTCCGCTCCAGCTCGGCGCAGACTCAAGCCCCCTCGACCCTCTGCCTCTTCGCCTCCCTCTCCCCCTCCACCCTCCTCTCACTCTCCTCTACCTTCTCCCCACCCAGCTCCTCCACCCTCCTCCTCAACCTCCTGCACTCCTCCTCGGCCCTATCCCTCTCTTGTTCCCTCTCCTCCGCACATCTCCTCCACCCCTCCCTCTCCCCAACAACGACCCCCATCGCCTGATCGCTCAACAGCTTTTCCAACGTCCATCTCTCAATATTGGCTCCCTCCGCCTCCTTGAGCTCCGAGATGTACTTGACGGCTTGCTTGAGGATGGAGCCTTTATTCTTGTCGCAGCCGGGGACTATGAGCTTCAACTCGTTGATCCCTTCGTTGATGGTTTCTCGACGGCGCCGTTCGACTTCTTTCTGTTGTGCGTGGGGGAAAGAGTGCAGAGCGGGTCAGTGAGGTCCTCGATCTGCATTCACCCTCCCTCATCCGAGCTGCGAACGAGCGAGCTGCCCCTGCACAGCTCAGAGAGTGTGCAAAGCAGGGAAGAGAGGCCGGACTCAAAAAAAAAAAACTCACATGATTGTCCTTCCTAGTCCTACTCCAATCCACCTCCGTCTGTCCCTCTCCACCAGCACCCTCCGCACTCGGCGTACCCACCACCGGCGTCCCATTCTTCGGTTTCCTCCCCCTAGGCTTAGCCGGCGCCTTGACCTTGCCCTTCCCCTCTGCTCCTGGCGTCCCCCCGCCCCCATTCGCATCACTCTCCCCCTCCCCTCCTTCTCCATCGACCGAAGTCTCGCGCGAGACATCGACGCTGCTTCCCACTCCACTTGCTCCTCCGCCATCTTCCTTCAGCTGAAAGGGCGGCCTCAAAGCCGGTAGAGGAGGAAGAGGGGGAAGGTCCTCCGCTGCTGGGAGGGTGGTCGACGCCGCCGCCGCCGACGCCGAGGTCGAGGAGGTGCGCCCTCTCGGTGCTCGAGGGCCTTTCGTCGTCCCTCCCCTCGCGCTCGCCATAGCTTCCTCCAACGACATTCCTGCTCCGTACCCTCCCGCACCGGCGCCGTTGGAATCGTATGCGCGAGGCGGTGGGGAAGGTCGAGGAGGGGTATCGACGTAGAGTGCTGTGTGAGGGAGGCCCGAGGAGGAGGAGGTCGAGCCGGGAAGGGTGGGCAGCGGAGGGAGGCTCATGTAGGGTGATTGGTGGTGCATCAGGTGGTTCGAGTGGGAGTGAGAGGGTTGGAAGGGCGAGAGAGCGGCGGAGGAGCTGGAAAGGGAGGAGAGAGGGTCAGCGAGGAAGCCGAGAGGGGGAGGGAAGGACGAACGAAGAGGCGGGAGGGCCGGAGGATTGGACTTTGGCTTGGGATTGCTGTTGGGACATCTGTTGAGAATGGTGAGGAGGAGGTGAGACCGGCAGCGAGCTGTACAGGCGAGCTTGAGCGACGTTGGTGCTGGAATGGCTCGACAGAAGTCCTCGCTCGCGAGGAACCGGTCACAGACTCCACCGCGAGCATCAAAGCACCCTAGACGTCGTGCTGTACCACAGCACACACCCAGAGCGCAGAGACCGGCGACACTGCTCTCTAGCCCTCCGCTGAGCGCAGGCGGAAATGCACCGCTCGAGGAGTTCGGGCAAGGAGAGAGCAGATAGCGAGCAGCGTATTACACTACCTGCCATCCTGTTCATCTCCAGCCGACATCCTCCAGCTCTTCCTTGCTTGCCAGCTCAGCTCCCTCTGCCCAAAAAGCTCAGTCACCTGACTGACCGAGGCTTGCGGGCTGCTCGTGGCTCTCACCCGCCCGTCGCTTTCAAGCGCCGAGCGAGTGAATGGCTACAGCATCCATTCTTTTGCCGCTGCTGCTCAGCTCCCCCTGCTCTCCCTTCCATTTCCCTTCCCTGCTCCTCACGTGCTCGCCATCACGCGCTCCCCTCCCCTCCCTCTGTAGCTCATCCTCATCCTGCACGTCTGTACTCACCTGTGCTAAGATACCTAGGATAGCATGATCATCCGCCGTACCGCCAATGACTCGACCTCCTGCTCCATTGGTGAGGAGCGAGGAATCTGGTCCTCCTGGTTGACGAGGCGAGCTCATCCTTTTTGAGGAGAGGGTTGGGGGCGTGTAGCGCAGGAGAAGCAGACGAGAGAGGGGAGAAACGTGAAAGCTGTAGCCGAGTAGGATGAGACGAGCGAGTGAGAGGGAGAGGGAGGGAAAGCGAAAGCTCGCCCGTCTGCAGTCTGCCAGCGGAAGCGACAACGTGACGCGTTAGGGGTCTCGTCACTTTGATGTAGTGCAGCAGGATAAGCAAGTTCTCCCTGATCAAAGCACTGCTTTTATTCAGACAAAGCCATTTCGCTACACAACTCGAAAGCCGACCCGCCGCTCGTCTTGCTTCGCTGCTCCTCCGAGTTGGTGAGCAGCGGCTGTAGTGCATCAGACCGTCGTCCAAGCACCTTGAAGCTGTCGTATAGTATCCCGAGGTCATGCAGCCTGTCGAGCAAGCTCAAGTCAGTCAACCACGCGCGCCACGAAGCTCCTCCAGCGATAATGCGCACCTTGTAGCCTCCGCAGAGGGCCGGTCCATTATCCTACAGCTCCAGCGCAAGCACAGCGTATATATCGTGCTGCAGATATAATCTGGTCAGCTCTCGGCCCTTCCAGCGCTCCCACGAGCTCAGCACACGCCGAACGCACCTTGCCCACCCGCTCCTCTGTAGCGCCCTCCGCTTACTGACCAGCAGCAGCAGCAGCAGCAGCGGCCTTTTCTCCTCCTCTTATTCTCCTACAACTCCCCAGCCGGCCCCTCCAATCCGCCCTTAACCTCCCTAACCCCTTCCTCGACTCTATCAATCCTCGCCCTCAAACCCTCGACCACCTCCGCTTCGACTTTATCCAGGAGGACATTAGAGCTCTTGATAAACTCCTCTGCTACCTGTACGGCGAGCGCTGAGGGCGAGTTGGCGTCCGGGGAGGAGGAGGGAGGCGAGGAAGGCGCGCTGGGTGGGAGAGCTGGGAGGAGAGTCGAGTTGGTGGAGAGTGAGGAGAGGTCCGAGAGGAGGGAAGGGAGGGTGAGGGTGGGGAGGGTGCGCTTGGACATGGTGTGCTGAGGTGTGATGAGGTGAGGCGAGGTGAGGGGAGGAAGGAGAGCTGTGAGCGGTGGAATTCGAAGGCGATTAGCTTTCGGGACTTGAAGCAGCTGGTATTGAAACCGCACTGTGCGTTACTCGGCAGTCAAGAACTACCGTATGAAGCGCTCTAGTCTACTCTCGATATCGAGAGCTTGTAAGCAGCGCAGGTCGGCCCCTCTGGCCTGCGAAACCTCATCGCCGAGCTCTACCCGAGCGAAGGGCAACGGAGAAGCGCTGCAGAGTCATCATAGGTGCCAAGGTCGGGTGATAGACAGGCACCTTCGACTGCTGTCAGACAACGCAGCCCGCACAGCACCCTGCTGTCGAGCTGAACCATCGCCGAGCAGGAGGGCGAGCGCCGAGTCCTCCCGGCCACTCCCCTCGGACTAAGAGCCACGAGCTGGAGCATCAGGAGAGACCATCATTGTACCAGACAGCTTTGAGAGCGCTCTCCGGCCAAAAACTCCTCCCAGTAGAGCAACGCTGTTGCCCCGCCGAACGAGAGAGCGCCGAGCAGCAACTCTCGCTCCATGCAGAGTCATGTGGGTGAGTAGGACAGCCTCTCTGAGCGTCGGCCTCTTCCTCAACGCACCACTCCCCCAGTCCTCAGCAAGCACCGGTCGAGCCAGCGAAAGAGATGAGAAGGCGCCGCACTCACGTCTTCCGCTCCGAGGTCTTGAGTCGCCGGGCGAGCATCTTGCTGTCTGCTTCGAAAGAGTTGCCCAACGATAGGATTGACGTCCCTAGTACAGCTCGACCGCAAGACGTTTCCGAGATGTTGCAGCTGCAGCTGAAGAGCGCGCCGAGCCAGCTTCTTCGGGCTCTCCCAGCCGGCGCACAACCTTTGCGCGAGAGCTGCAAGTCTTGGGACTCTGAGGAAGCACACGAAAGATCTCCTTCATCAACAGCCAGTGGGCGGGCGATGAATCTGAGATTCCAGGCCTCCCTCAGTGAGCTTTGTGAACTGCTCTCAGCTTCGAACTCAGAGCTGGGGGGCTGCAACATCTCGAGAGCGAGGTAGAAGCTGGCCAAGCATGTCGCAGCGCTTTTTGCTGGCGCTCGAGAGCGAGAGTCGGCATACAGCGCGAGCTTTGCCATCGGTCGCCGCCATCGCCGAGCTCAGGCTGAGCCATCGGCTTCAGACAAGCTATGTACTGTACAGCTACGGGATCTACTGCAAACCGGTAGTCTCGCCTACATCCAGACAACGCAGCCCGCACAGCACCCTGCTGTCGAGCTGAACCATCGCCGAGCAGGAGGGCGAGCGCCGATGAGTGCGCCGAGCCCTCCCACGAGGCCGAATTTGGCCAGCTGGAATGCCGAGAAGGAAGAGAGTATACAAGCTCGGGAGATACAGGAACCGTGGACGTACTCCCTCTTGGCCGAGCAACGCCGTTGCTCCACCGAGCAGCGAGAATCGCCGAGGACCAGCTCTTGCGCCAGCTCGCAACTTGTTGACGTCGTGGATTTCGCCTTCCTGCGCCCAACCCCTTTATCAATGCAATGTTCGAGCAGCGCTCAACTAGCGCCGTCCGAGCCAGCAAGAGGGAAGGGAAGCGGCTGTCGAAACTCGAGTTCACGCCGATCGTGTCCAGTGCGCCGCGAGCGCGTTGCTGCTGGTCATAAAGGGCTGCATGAAGATACAGCGGCGCCCCATACTACAGCTCAACTGCAAGACCTCTCCGAAATGGGACGTGTCGACTTCGGTATCTAGACGACGCAGCGCGAGCAGCCTCATGCTGGCGAGCTGACAATCGCCGAGCAGGGTCGAGCGCCGAGTGCGTTGAGCTCGCTTGTTGTCACATCAAAGGCAGTAGCGACTCCTCAGAGTTGAACACGGTGGGTAGCAACTCGTGCGACGCGCTTTGAGATGGGGGTACTCTCCAGCGGTAGAGCAGCCTCATTGCTCCGCCGAGCAGAGGGATCGCCGAGCAGCAAACTCTAGCCCGAGTCACGTTGGTGAGAGAGACCTTTTCCTACAGCGACTACCTCTGCTTCCTTGATGCAAGACTCGCTCAACCCTCGCCGAGGACCGGCGGAGCAAGCAAAGAGAAGCGAAGCCGCCGACGAAGTTCAGCCTCAGGTCACCCGCCCCGAGCGTCTCAGTCTGCTGGCGAGCGCTCTGCTAGCTTGCGACAAGGCTCACGCCGGTCCAGCGGAATTCCTGTATACAGCTCAACCGCAAGACGGCTCCGAGAGCTCGCAGCTGCAGCTGAGGAGCACGCCGAGCCATCTTGCTGAGCGGGCAGAAGCTCTCTTGCCCTTGCCCCGGTCCCCTTGCCCGTGAGCTACATGGAATGTTACTCTCAGCGAGAGCCTTCCGCATCTCGCTCGCCGACAACCAGGGGCTGCCGAGGTAGCCAAGATCCCAGCTCCTCCCTCGAGTCTCAACGACAAGAGAAGCCAGCTCCCGCACCGAGAGACTCGCCTGTAGTACTGCAGCCCGCCTTGAAGCCTGGAACAGATGTCTGTACGCGAGAGCAAGACGAGAGCAGACGAGACAAGCCGGCAGCCGAGATGAGCAGTGAGCACTAGTGAGTGGTAGGAGGGAGAGAGGCGACGAGCTCGATTCGGCCCCCTTCTACTCGGGATGAAGTCGTCGCTGAGGTCAGACACGACCCGAAAGCACCGCTACAGATGTCTACCGTGCTGGGAGAGCATTGGGAGAAAATGCTGACATGCTGCAGCTCTCCGCCGAGGCGAACGACTCGGAGATGGTGGGACGAGCTTGAATCGCTTCCCTCCCTTTGACCATATCTTGCTCGTTTCTCGCTCTTCTCAGTACTCAGCTCGCTCGCCATGAATCTCATTCAGACCCTACAGACTGACCTCGATCACCTTGAGGCCTCTCTTACTCAACTCTCCGCGCTCGCAGACGAGCAAGCGACCGCCTCCGACTCGCCCTTCATCCACTTCGGCCCTCTCGCTCTCGATTCTCGGCCGACTTACTCCCAGATCTCGCAAGCGTTCAACAAGACGTATGCACCAGAGTTGATGCCGAGGGCGAAGCTCGGAGGAGGCTTGGGAGGCAGGCTGCTCGTCTCGACGTTGCGCACGGCGCTCGAGGTGGGAGAGTTGGAGGGCAAGGCGAGGGGATATCAAGCTTTGGCGTGGGTGGCGACTGTACAGGATGAGGTGGATAAGCTGTATGTGCCTCTGTCGCTTTGAGAGTGCCCGCTGAGCGAGGGAAGCTGACCGAGCAGCTCAAGCAGCGTGGGCCGAGCACCGTCGGAGGCGCAAGAGGGAGACGCTAGCGGAGGAAGTCACACTGGAGGGTGAGTTACTTTCTAACGACTGGGTAAGCAACAGAAGTTGACTCGGAGAGCTGCAGAGACGGTGGAAACCCCCAACCTCGGCTTAAGCGCTCGCACTCCCGCTCGCCTGCCCCTCCTCCTTCTGGATCGACGAGATCAACTACTCCCAAGGGCTCTCCTTCTGCTTCTAAGCGCACTCGCACTTCGTCTACGCGCAGTGCCGCGCCTCCAGCTCCCGCCGCCTCCGCCTCCTCGCCGAGCTTCAAGGCTGGCGACTTCGTGACCGCCTCCTACTCTGATTGCAAGGAATACCCAAGCATCGTAAGCTCTCAAGGCCCGTGTATACGGGAGCTGGAGTACTTACGTCTGTTCCTACAGGTCCTCGACGCGAGCAAAGTGCCGCAGAAGATAATCAAGGGCGAGCAGAGCGAGACCTCGATTGTTGTCACCTGGATCCCGAGCGCAGGTGAACTGTGCGTCGTTCCYCATTTTTGTTCTCTCTCTTTCACCCGTGGACTGATCAGTCATCATCTCACAGCTACTGGAGGAAGCCCTCCGAGCTGTCGCTGCTCACCTCGGCGAAAGCGCGCCAGCTTTTGAGCGACAGGACGGCGGGACCGAAGAACGCCAAGGACAAGAAACTCTTCCGCCAAGCTCTCGAATGGTTCCTCGACGACGACGACACGAAAATGAAGAGCTACACCGGGCCGTTGATGGCCGGTTTGGAGGAGCAGCGCTTGGAGGAGCTCGGCCAGGAGACGGTCGAGGATGAGGAAGCTAGCAAAATCGAGGTACGTCGTCTCGTCAACGAGCACACTCGAAGCTCATTCTGATATTCCTCCTCTACCCATAGCTCGTCTGCTGCAAAGGACCTTGGGACGGCAATCAGGTGCGCCGAGCTTGCGGTACCAGCGCCGCCGAGAAGCGACTGATGCTGACCTAATCGCGTGCAGACCATCTTGCAGTGCGACGGATGCAAGGAGTGGGAGCATACTACGTGCATCAACTACATCTGCGCAGCCTGCACGACGATTGGAGTGGAGTAAGCCTCGGCGCCGCGAGATAGCTTAGCCTCGAGAGGGAGTCGGTATCGTAGTATGGTGGACGTCGTCATAGGAGCATATACGTCAAGTTCGGATCGTGCTGTAGAGAGACGATGAGTGGCGCAGAGGAGAGCTTGAGAACGCGAGAGGAACCCTTCGCCGAGCCAGTCTCTCGCTCCTCGACTCGACTCATGCGGGAAGTATCGACGAATCGCTACATTTTCAGTCCTCTCCGCTCACGCTCCAGCTCCTACTCTGCACTTTGCTACTTCTCCAGAAGCAACCACTCCCCCTCCTCTCCCCTCACCCTCAGCAGCACCTCTGCTCCCTCCCTACTCAGCCACCTCCTCACCTCCCTCTCAACATGCACTTCTCCTTCTCCCTCCTCGCCGAATTCGATCGAAAGTCCTGCACCCTTTGCGAGCTGCGTCGCAGGGATGGAGTAGGTGTAGATGCTGAGGAGGGAGCCAGAGCCGGAGGAGGAGTGGGAGATCGCCGAGGGTCGGAGGAGACGAGGAGGGGGAAGGGGAGTGAGTGAGTTAGGGGAAGGTGGGTGGAGGTGGATAGAGATGGGAAGGGAGGGGTCGTCGTGGATGAGGACTGTGAGTGAAGGGACAGTCAGCTGAGCTCAGACGAGAACGGCTCCGAGCAGCCAGGCTCACCTCGAAGCGTGCTCTTCGGCCCAATTACAGCTGCCCTCGGCTTGATCACTCGGCCAGTGGAAGCTTGGATGCAAGTCGAGGCTAGTTTCGGAGCGCGAAGAGTAGCAGAAGGTCGTTTCGGGACAGGTGGAGGAGGCATGAGCTCGGCGTCGGAGAGGAGGGATTCGGATTTGGGCTCGGTCGGGGAGGAAGAAGGGAGAGCAAAAGAAGGGAAAGTGGGCGGTTGATACGGAGGAATGGTATCGTGACCAGCGGTGTTGCTCGTTCGAGTGGTGCGGGCAGTGGGAGGGCGACGAGGAGAACGAGGAGGGGTCGACTCGCCGAGATCAAGTGTGAGCTTCTCCTTTCTGCAGTGGAGGCGGGGTGAGGGTGAGCAATGTACGTCTGAGAAGTACAAGACGAGAGACTCACTGCTGAGCCTCCAACTGCAACTCGCACAACCTCGCCATCACGTCCACCTCATTCCTTTTCTTAAACTCCTCCTTCCTCCACTTGCACTCTACGAAATGCTTCCTAATCCTTCCCGGTCGCTTCCCCCACCACAAACTGTGCGTACACGAATCGACACAGCTCTGCGCTTTGATGAGCTCGTTGGAGCGCTCGGAGTCGGCGGGGGAAATGGAGCCGAGGTAGGAGTTGGGAGGGAAGAGGAAGGTTTTGAGGTTGAGGAGTTGGGTYYGGGGAGTGATAGGGACAAGGCSGCCGAGGGTGGGATCCCAGGCGTACGATTGAGGTGCAGMGGGTTGAGGAGGGGTGACGGGGACATGGAGAGRRAGGRAGRRCGAAGGSAKTTCGGCCTGCTGTGGAGCGCTGACGGTGCCGCTCGAGCCGTAGARCCGATTGAAGGGAATCTGGGATCCTTGTCCTCGGCCGCTACCCGTCGCCCTATCCTGCTGCCCTCCTCCGAGCTGGCGACCCGAGCTAGGCGACGACCCGGCGCCTTCCCTTCCCCCTGCTTCGACGTACTCTTCCTCTTCCTCACTCTCCTCCCCCTCACTCTCATCATAATCATCGCTACTCCCCTGTCCAGCAGCTTCAATGGCCCTCTCCGAGAGCTTTCTCGACCTCTTGGATCGCTCGAGGAACTCGGGAGGGGGAGTCGCTTCTCGTTTGGAGAGGCGAGGGCGCGTGGGCTGTAGGTCGGTAGTAGAGTTGGAAGAAGGAGACGAGCTGCTGGTGAGGACGCGGGTCATCAGGTCGGGCATGGCGAGACTGGAGAGGGAGGTGAGAGGGAGAAGGGAGAGCGAAAGAGAGACGGTCAGCGCGGGTGAAGAGGTACAGAGGTCTACTGAAGGACGTACAGAGCTCTTAGAACAGACCAAGTACTCTCGAAGCGCCGTAACGAGCCTCGAGCAGATTCGAAGCGAAGTGAAAGAGGGCAAGCCTCGATTCGAGCGAGTAACGCGAGGATGTCCGAGCTCGGAACCGCTTGGTCCGTACAAGACGCGTGCAGTGGGTCGTGGCAGACAAACCTGAAAGTATCTTGAACTCGGCTACAGAGCTGCCGCTCATCCGTCTCGCCCCCTTCTCAAAGAGCCTGGCTCGCCGCCGAGGCTCGCCCACCTTCACCTGTTGCCTAAAATTGGCCGAACTATCCATAGGTAGACAAATCCAAATCACTTGAACCCACTTTGAAGACCCGCCGACCCCCTACATCGCCCAGATAGCCAGCAGAACCGCCGCTAACAGAGCGCCGAGCTCGGTCGCAAGTCGCCCTGCTCCGCTTGAGGCACCTTGAGCACTTCCGAGGTCGAGCCCGCCGGGGCCATAAGAAGTGGTGGTAGGGTATCCCTGCGATGGCTGAGCGGTGTAGGTGTACGAGATTCCAGCGGATGCTTGTGAGGTGGCCACGCCGCCCTGTAGCGCGTAGCCCAGGCCACAGACTTGCCTGATGCCGTCCAGGCTGTGGGAGCGAAGATGAGCTACGCCGAGGTCAATAAATCCGGTGAGAGCCGGCTTACATTGAGCTGGCTCCCGAGTCGCTGGGAACACCGAGGAACTGCTCGCATTGATTCGTCTGCAAAAAAGCCGAGAAAGCGTCAGCAGTGGCTTTTGATGACGGAGAGTAGTAGCAAGTAGCCGGGTGTGTGAGACTCGCATCTCACGACTCACCTGCACGAAGCAGTCGACGCATTGAGGGTAGGCGGATTGGAAAGTGTCGGCGCATCCACACTTGATGACAGCGTACCAAGCTCCAGGGTTGTAGATCATGTTCATCCAGTTCTGCGGGTGGGAGAGTTCAGCAGTGTCTCTCTCGCTTAACACCTCCGACGCCGGCGCCCGCGTCGAAGCTCTCCTCAGGTACATCGCCGAACTCACCTCGAAGGCGGGAGCAGCGGCGGCACACGAGCTAATGCCAGACCAGGCAGGCTCACAGACTGTACGGGAAGGCGGTCAGAACCCAACGGAGCTCAACTCGCTGCGTCAAGCTCGACTTACCTCTGCACGAAGCGATGTCGGACGGGAAATAAGGTACATCTCCGACCTCGTACCCTCTTCCAACGAGTGAAGCGGAGAGATTGAGTGGCATAGATTGCTGCTCGAGCACAGCGAGCGAAGGAAGACGCGGAGTGGCCAGCGGGAAGGGCACGGCTTGAGCGCCGAAGACGAGGGCCGAGAGGAAGGGGAGGGTGAGAAGGAGCATTAGAAGGGCGCGAGGGTCGTTAAGTGTTCGTTAGGAAGTCGTTAGATGGTCGTCAGAGTCGCGAGTGTTGTGGTGAGAGCGCAAAGAGCAGCGGTCAGAAGTCGGGGCCTGGTCCCTGCTCGCGCTCAGGCGCTCACCTCTCCCGCTAAGCCTCGAGGCTCCATCATGTGGTGAACGAGTGTCGAGTTAGGCTAAGAAAGGTTGGTAGGGTATCTAGGAATTACTGGGGAATGTGAATAAGACTAAACTGCTCTCCTTCTCGCCGCCTCCTTCATAGGCCCGTCTCCGCCTGCTCCCACGGTCGCTCGTCGTCGGTAGCCGTCGTCGAGATAGATCCTGCCTCGGAAGCAGCGGTCTGGAAGCTGGTTGCCATCGAGGCGTCGGACGTAGCGTGGTGGAGGATCAGCGAAGGCGACTTCGGCAGAGTCGGGACCGGCTCCAGCACCTTGACGGGAGTGGCTTGAGCGTCCACAGAGGCGACGTCGTCGGCTTCTGATTGTCGGGGAGTGCCAACTGTGGCCGTCTTCTCCTGCTTGACCGGAGTCGAGAGCGAGTCGAGAGAGAGGAGAGGTTCGGCCGACCGAGGGGGCGTGGAGGGGGTTGGCAGAGTGTCGTGGGTGGGAGAAGCTGAGTGAGTGACAGCGGGTGGCGTAAGAGGCGATGCGGGCACTTCGACCGGCGAAGAGATGGTGGTGGTGGCGTCCTCGTCGAGCGCTGAAGGAAGCGGCTGATCGACACGCTCGTGCTCGGCAGGCGCCTCTGGCTGCATCTCCTTCGACGCCGCCTCCCGACTGGTCTCGTCGCTCGAGCCGCCCTCATTGGCTGCGCTCGAGGAGAGCTCTGCAACCGCAGGTGCGCCGTTGGGATACGCCTCGAACGTCTGGGGCGACTCCTCCAGCAGCGGCGACCTGTGCTCCTCCGGCGAAGCGAAGCCCTCCTCCGCAGCCTCCAGAGCAGGTGTAGCGAGAGGTTCGGGGGCTTCTGCGAGCTCCAGATCGGCGAAAGCCGAATGGCTTTCCTCGGCGGATTCGAGAGCGGGCGTGCCGGGTTTGGTTGGGGTCGTTTCGGAGGCGACGAGGGCGCTGATGGCGGGAAGAGGTGCGGACTGGGTGGTCGGGGTAGTAGGAGCGTCGCGAGGAGCTTCCGAGTCCTCGACGGGAGGAAGAGAGGAAGGCGCGAATGCGGGCACTGGCGGGGGGGAAGACGAGTCGACGAGGAAGGGGTCGTCGGCGGCTGTATCTACCAAGGGCTCGGCGGCACCAAGAGATGCGGGAGTAGGCGTAGGAAGTGGCGAAGGAAGCTGCTCGAGAGGCGCGGGCTCCTTGACATCGTGATGGACGGGCTCCTGGGCCGGCGAAGTGGGAAGGGCGAATGACGAGAGCGGGCGAGTCTTGGATGCTGAACTGGAGAGTGAGGTGTTGGAAGGGTAGGAGGAGAGGCGCCTCGTAGCAGCCGTAGGGCTCGGTGGTCCTCCTCCGCTGTGCTCGGCATTCTCGGCTTCAATCTCCAGCACACGCTTCTTGACGCTCGATACGGGCGTAGGCGCCTTCCTCTCCTTGGCCTCGCGCTTCTTCTCCTCGTCCTTGAGCTTCTTGAGCTGTCGAATCTCCTCCTTCTGCGCCGCCTTCTCTTCCTTGGCCTGTCGTTCCTTCTCCATATCGACCGAGCTCTTCTTGCGTCGGAGGAAACCGCCCATGGTGCCTAGTAGCTTCTTGGTCGAGGAGGTCGAGCCGTTGGAGGGAGTGGGTGACATGGGCGCCGAGGTCTGGGAGAGGGAGCGCGACATCTCGGCGCTAGCGATGGTGGGAGAGAGAGTCGTAGGCGAGGTCGGCATACTATGGATGGCGGTGATGGTGGGCTTGCTGGGAGTGGCGATGAGAGGTGGACCGTCGATTGGAGCCGAGTCGGCGATGGGGAGGTCGGCGATGGCTGCGAGAGGCGAAGAGACGGCAGCTGTAGACGGTGACGGTCAGCTCAGGGACCTGCTATCGAAGAGCACGCGACTCACGCTCCACGACGCCGGCGACGGGACTCTCCAGCGGCTCGGTCGAGAAAGCGTCGCCTGTAGCTGCGAGAGGGAGAGGAAGAATGAGCGACGCTTCTCTACGCTACCGTCGGAAGAAGGTGACTCACCAGCCAGGCCATTCTCATTTGGCGACCTCATCGTCTCGTCCGAGAACCTCTGCGCTCCCTCCTCAGACTCCCCGGCCGGCGGCGAAAGCGAGAAGGTAGGCGATCCGAGCTGCTCGACGAGAGCCAATTTCCTCGGCGTCTCAGCGAGATTGACGTCTGCTACTGGAACAGCGCTTGGCTCCTCGACCGCCGAGATGGAAGGCTCTCCGACCTCGGCGAGGGGCGTCGTAGGAGCGCTGGCCGAAGCGTTGGCGAGGAGAGCTTCGATAGCAGGGGCGTCGGGAACGGTGGAAGTAGCGGGCGCAGGGTCGATGGGCTTCTTGATCTCGAGGATAGGGCTCGCTTCAACGAGCCCAGGCGACTCGACGACGGCGCCGAGGGGAGGAAGAGGTGTACTGCTTGTCTCGGCGGCGGCGATGGCCTCGTCCTCGGCGACGAATTGAGCGATGTCGAGTCCGCCGATATCGTCGGCTTGGGCGGAAGGCCGTCGTCCAAAGGGCTTGTCGATGATGGAGGATTGAGCTGAACCTCGACGGCCGAAGGGGAGGATAAACGAGGACTCCTCGGCGGGAGTGGAGTCAGCGAGAACCTCCTTGACGCCCTCGGTGTTGTACTCGGGGTCGGCGGTGGCGGTCTCGAGCTGAGAAGCCGAGTCGACGAGGTCGGCCAGAGGCTCGTTCTGCTCCATTTGCTCGACGTTGACGGCGACGAGCGGAGGGACGTCCGAGACGCTGGTGCTGCGAGGGAGGGTCGAGTCGGGATTGATGATGATAGGCTCGTCGAGTGATGACCGCGCGGCGGCTTTATCGAGGACGCCGGACTTGAGCTCCTCGACCTTGTCGTCGGCTTCTATCTGCTCCTGCGACCGCCCCTCCGAGTGCTCGCCCTCTTGCTCCAGAGCGCCGACAACCGCAGCCGAGCCGAGCACGGGAGCAGCTGCAAGGCCGGCGAGGAGGCCCTTGGCAGAGGTGGAGAGTCCCGCCTCGTGCTCTCCAGCTCCTCCGGTAACGGTGCCCGTCGATGAGGAGGAAGGCTCCTGCTCGTGACCCATCAACGGCTCCGTCTCCTCGACAGCAACATTCGTAGCGAGAACCTCCTTGGCGTCTCCTCCGTGCTCCTCCTCCCTGGCAGCGTCGAATTCCTTCTGCTTCTCCGCCTCGGGATCAAAGACCGGTACAGCGACCCTCGAGATCTTCTTCTCCCTCGCGCTATTCGTGCTAGCGGGCGTACTAGCACCGCTCGCCGTCTTGGACATGGGAGCGCTAGTCGGGTGAGGAGGAGCGAGCGGGAGAGCCGATGCGACGGGAAGGGGAGGGACGGGAGGAGGATCCCAGACCGAGCTGAGAGGGCGAGGGAGGTCGTTTTGGCCGGATTTGCGGCGGCCGAGGGTGCGGGCGACGAGGCCGCCGAGGGCGATTGGAGGGCCGGAGTGAGAGAGGGTCGCGGAGGAGGCGGAGGAGGGGAAGGAGGGAAGAGGAGGAACGGCCGATGCGCGACTCTTCTTCGGCGAGATTTGAGGGGAGGAAGAAGAATAGGGGAGTTTGGGAGTCGAGTTGTTGAAGGAGGAGGAGCCGAACAGGGTCGAGGCGCGGCGTCCCCATTTGCGAGAGCGCGTTGATTCGGCGATGGAAGGAGCGACGTAGCGTGTAGAAGCGTGTCGAGCGAGTGATGTGGGTGCAACGTAGGGGATGAGCTTCTCGGCGATGAGGAGATGGTCGACCTGTTCGAGCAGGAGCGACGATCAGCGACGTCTGGACATCGAGAAGACTGCGAGACTCACCTTCTCTCCCTGCACCTCGATCTCCACCTTCCTCGCCACCTCCCTCGCCAGCTGCGCCACCACCAACCCCGGCCATCCCTCACAAGCACCCCTCTGATCCACGAGCGTATCCAACCACACATCCACAAACTCATCCTCCATAACCCACCAACTCACGCCCACCACCTTCGTCACCGGATCCGGTCCCTTTCTTCTCGCATCGAGGATCTCCTGCGCCTTGGCTGCGACTCCTCGAGTAGGGAATTCGTCCGAGTCGGGCGAGATGAGGCCGAATTCGGCGGAGGTGGAGGAGGCAAAGCCGGAGGAGGCGAAGTCGGACCAGGAGGGGGTGACTATGCGAGAGGGAGGGTTCGCGCGGAGGGTCGAGTCGTCGGCGGTAGTGGAGGAGGAGGGGAGTTGACCGTGGGAGGGGAAGTTGCCGAATGATTTGGTGGGGCCGGGGGCGGTACGAGGTCGGATGGTGGAGCGTCCCTTGGTGGTTGGGTGGTAGGAGGAGAAGGGAGTAGGTCCTTCGGGAACGACAGTGAGGGCGGGGGCAGGTTCGGCGCCGGTGCCAGAGAGGGAGCGACGACGTGGGCGAGTGGGAGAAGTGGAGAGGGAGAAGGGGCCGTCGTCCTCTTTCCTCGTCTCGCCTGGTAGCCTGTCGAGCCCAACGAGTTCCAACACCCTGGCTGTCTCCTCTGAGAGGACATCCCTCGGCGCTCCCTTCCCCTGCGCAGCGATGACCCGCCAAGCCTCGCCCGCCGACTTCTCCGTCTCCTCCACCCCGTCGATCGACGCCTCGAAAGCCGCCAACATGATCTGCAGCGGCTCTCGCCTGGCGAAGAGATCCTTCCCTCCCAACCCGCCCTCGACCCTGCCCGTCTGCTGCGAATTGACTCCCTCCTGCCCAACCTCCCTCCACTCTCCCACAGTCTCCAACTCGATCCTCACCACCCGCCTCCGCTGCCCCGCCGAATCCTTCCCACCCGTCGTCGTACTCGGCGAAGGACCAGGGTAGCCCTCGATGACATCCATCAATCGCGGTGGAAGCGACGTCTGCGACCTCAGATACGCCCTCAAGCACCCTTCCAGCGCCTCTCCCGACTGCTGCCAAAGCGAGTACAGCTCTGTCCATCCTCCGCCCTCCTCAGCATTCCACGCTCGATCCCTCGGCGCAAGGCCAAAGACATACAGCCCGAGCGTTCGACAGAGCTTTCGGCTGCCCATTGCGTTGTGCTCTGCGTTGGCGACGACCGATTGGAGGAGGTCGAGGGTCGTTTGGAGGAATTGGGCGGAGGAGGGAGGGAGAGAGGGCAGGAGTTGGAGGTGGAAGGCCGAGGTGTTGTGGTAGGATTCGGCGGAGGAGAGGAAGAAGTTGTGGTACCATGCGAGGGGTGAGTCGGAAGAGGAGGAAGAGGGGCCGCCGAAGGGTGTGGCGTATTGGAGGTGTCGGAGGCCCTGCGCGAGACGAGAGATCAGCTGCGACTCGGCGAGAACGATTAGCCCTCTACTCACCCATTTCAGCACTCCAACAACATCGTGGACTCCAGCGTATCGCAGCTCGTCCTTAAACAGCTGGAGCTTGCCCTCCTTGGATCCGGCGCCGAAGAGATCCTTTGCGACAGAATCGCCGACGGGCTTCGAGTGGTCATTGGCGTAATTGAGAAAGAGGACACAGAGGTTTCGGATGGTAGCGGGGTTCTCGGCGAGTCGGTATGGTCGGAAGAGTCCCAGTGTCCGCAGACCTGCGAACGAGAGGGAGGTCAGTCAACGCCGAGCAGCTGAGGAGGATTAGGAAAGGACTCACCATGATCTCGAATCACCACTCCGCACTCCGTCATCAATACTGTCGCTTCGGCTAGACCGAATACTGCCCGATCGCACCTCGCCTGCTCCCTCGCCTCCCTCTCCTTCCTCCCTTTCAATCCCTCCTGCTGCTCAATTCCTCCTTCATCCACCTTGACCCACGGACTACTCCCTACACTACTCTTGACCGAGCTAGACTCATCTCCCCGTTTCTGAGGCGATGGGGTGGTATTGAGCGAGTCGTCGAGGAAGGAGGTTGAGGGCAGAGCGAGTGGGAGAAGGGCGGCCGGGGAGGAGGTCGGAGTGATTTGCTGCGGCTGCTGCTGTTTGCGATAGAGTGTAGATGGCTTGTCCTTGCTCTTGGACTTGCCGAACCGTGAGAGGAAGGACATGGCGCTGGGAGGAGGGGGAGGGGTCAGAAGAGAGGAGTGGAGTCAGCTCGGAGGTAATCGTATGGGACAGTGGCCATGTGACGGAGGATTGTCGGCGCTGAGGAGAAGATCATGCTCGACGTCCACTCTAACGCAGAGAGAGCGGAGCGCATCAACAAGATCCTGCTCGGCGCCGAGCGACCACAGTGGACCAGCAGCCGCCTTTGCAGCTCATTACGCTCCGACATATGTTCCGAACCTGCTCCGACGACCCCAACTGCTCTGCAGAGCTCCCTCGAGCCATTGCGTGCACGATCCGCGCCCTCCCTCCGGTCCTCAGCTCCCCATCCGAGCGGAAGACGGCGACAGCAGAGGGCTTGAAGCACAGCAGCTTAGCTCAAGTCACATGCGCCCCTTCCGCGACAAAGAGAACCAGACGAGCAAGCCCCGCCGAACGAGCTCTCAGCTCATTCAACGCACCCCGCTGCCTCGTCTCCTCGAGCGCAGAGAGGGTCTACAGAGCTTCACGTAGCACATGCAGATCTTCATACCTCTTCAGCAGTACCCCCAACCACCATGCTCCAGCACAGCGAGCGAGCGAGCACTCACCTTTTGTTTCAAGTTCCCCTTGAGCCTAGCTTCCGACTTGCCCTCTTAGCTAGAGATGGCTGTACGCTTGTAAGAAGAAGGTCCGGGAGGGCTGAAACGAAGCGCTGGCAAGCTACTGTTGGGTATCGGGAGAGCCGTGTGTCGAAGAGGCGGAAGGGAGGCAAGCCAATCTCGAGCTGGGACTTGGTCGCGCCACGAATCGAGAAAGGTGGGGGCCCGAGCTCCGAGCTGGCTTCTTTCTGCCCTCACTGCTACGGTTTGGTACTGATGATTGTGGATTCGTATTGCTGTTGACAATGTACTAATGAGAAGAAACGAGAGCAAATCCTGCTGTTGAGAGCCCCACAAACCCCTTCCTCGCCGGACCCTCCCTCCTTCACCAATCGCTCTCCTCCCCCTCCCCCAACCTCTCCCTCGCCCTCTCCAGCATCCCCAGAACATCCTTATGCTCCTTGATGACTTCCTGCTCATCGTGCGTGGGTGCAGCGCCCGCTTGGAGGACCAGGCGACCCAATTCGTCGGCGTAGGAGGTGGGGTCAATGTCGGACTCGATGTTCGTGGCGGAGGAGTCGCAGGGGTGGAAGGTGCTGTTGGTTTAAAGGATGAGAAAGGAAGAGGGGCGATGCGAGGAAGGGAGGGCAGGGGGGCAAGGAGACGGAGAGAGAAGAGAAGAGTCAACGATCGCCCTCCCGCGCCGAGCCAGAACCTGCGCAAACCACTCACCCACTCTCCACAGGCACCCAGCTCCCATTCTTACTTCCCATCTCGCTCTCACCTACTCTCGGCTCCAACCTCCTTAGCGACAACCAAAAGACATCCTCAATCTTGAGCTTCGGCGTAAGATCCCTCGGGAAGCGGACCTTGAAGGGCGAAAGCAGGAGGTTGGTATCGACGTTGCCGACTGTACGGATCATGCACGCAAAAGTCAGCAAGCGCCTTTCGCACGCCGAGAAAAACCCGAAGCCAGCCAGAACTCACCCAACTCCCTCTCCTTCAACAAGCAATAATTGCCCCTCACCCTATAGACCTCGAACCACCCTCTCACGCTCCCGACCTGCTCGACCGGACAACTCTGCTCGACGGACGACTCGACAGGTGCCATCAACCTCCTCCCTCCACTCCCCTCGGCGGACGAAATCTTCAGGCTGCACTGGGCGCTCCACTCAGTCAAAGCGCGCTCCACATGCTCCCCCCTCTTCGCATCGTCCTCCCCCTCTACCACCTCGACCGCCAAATGAGGCTCATGAACGATCGGCTCGGCGGCGGCAGGGAGAGTGGCCATTTCAAACCGGCCCAACGCATCTTGTTCGGCCGTGGTGATGAGTCCGTGGCCTTCGAGGAAGTCGAAGAAGAGGATGAGGTGCGATTTCGCTTCGTTGAGCATTTTGGGGGTGTAGGAGTGGGTGGAGGCTGGAGCGGGGGTGGGTCGAGAGGAGAGGGAGGGCGAGGGAGAGGCAGCGGGTGAGGCGGGAAGGGTGGGAGAAGAGGTCAGCGCTCCATCGCCGAGTCGATGTTGGAGAGCGAGAGAGGAAAGTCGCCCCCTCACCGAGGTACGAGTCCAAGAAAGCCTTCGTCGTTGGTCCCAAGAACTCCAAGCTCATGATCGCGCTACTCTCGCACATCTCTTCAAGATGATTCAACGTAGCCTCCTTCCCGACGAGCATCGTAGGAGCCGAGCCTGCGGTCCTCGAGGGAGGGACGGCGAGGGAGGCTTTGTGAGCGACCGAGTGGGCGCGGATGGCGGCGGGGATGGTGCGGGCCTGTAGTCGTCAAGCAGGTCAGCGCGATGAGGAAGCGGGATGGCAGGGAGAGACACACTTCAACAGCCTCCGCCAAGGCCCTCGCCGCCTCCTCCCTCCAAGCCTTCTTCCTCTCCGCCAGACCGTCCTTCCCTGCCCCCATTCCTCCTCCTGCTCCCGCCCCATCATCGGTAACCTCCTCAGTACTCGCACCACTCGACGGCCTCCACCCCCCAAACTCCTGCATCCCATGCGATCCCGCCGCTAGCGCCTGCGCCAAAGCCGGCGTTGGTCGACCATCGACGACCCCGAATTGGGAGGACGAGTTGAAGTTTGCGAAGGCTTGGGCGTGGCGCGCTTCGGCTTCGGCGACGCCGAGGGAGTAGGCTGTGGCTTGAGATTGATGAGAGGTGGAGGCCAGGGGTTGGGAGGTGAGCGAGGGGGGCAGGGAGTAGGGGTGCTGCTGTTGTTGCTGCTGTTGGTGATGGGAGGTGGAAGCTTCGGCGTTGGTCGGAGGGAAAGGAAGGGGAGGGAGCGAAACGGGGAGGAGAGAAGTGGAGGTGTCGCCCGAGGTCTGGAAGAGGGCGTCGTAATTGCCGAGATAGCGAAGCGAAGGGTCCATCATGTTATGCTCGTCATCAAACATCTGATGTCTCGGGTCGATATGACTGAGCTCGGGAAGAGGCAGCGGCGGCAGCGGCTGCTCCTCGTGCTGGCCGTGCTGGTGGTCGTCGATCATGAGGTCGTTATCCTGCTCCTGCTCCTGCTCCTGCATCTCGGGCTCCGGTTCCGTCGACTTGGAGGCCGACTTTGTGCGCTTGACGGGTGCGGGCGCGTACTCGTTGTCGTCAATTTTGAGCTCGCCGCGAAGGGAGGCGGCGATGACTGCCTTGCCGTCCTCGTGAGCGATTACGGGCTTGAGACCAGGGGTGGCGTATGTGTAGACGAGGCCGGTTTCAGAGACGACGAGGACGAGGCAGTTGGTGCCGGTGAGAGTGCTGAGCTCGTAGGCCTGTGGGAGGAGGAGAAGATCAGCCATCATCGCCGAACGTGCGAGCGCCGAGCTTCGAGGCGACTCACCTTCTTCATCAACCCGGCCTTCCTCTTGGTGAACGACACATGACGCTTGCTTTTATCGTCAATGTACTCTATATCGATCTTCCTTCTCCCCGTGCTCGTAGCGTTCCGCTTGTTGGCATACTTCCTCTTGCCTCCGGCTCCTCCCCCATCATCCTCATCATCATCATCATCGTCCATGTCTCCCATCTCCAAATCCACCGACGGGCGCTTAGTCGGTACCCCTCCCTTGGCCGTCATATCCTGAAATCTGCCCATCTTGGTGCCCGGCTTGCGAGTGTCGTTCGCCGACGCGGGGAGGGGAGAGTTGAACCGACGAGTTTCGGGCGCTTCGATGATGGACAATCCCGTGGCGCCTGAAACGGGTAACATGGTACCGTCGTCTCGTTTGCGCTTGGGGGCGGTGAATCCAGAGGGCGAAAGGGCGGGAGGTGCGGGAGCGATGGGCGAGCGAGCGTCCATGTTGTTGCGAATGAGAAGGGAAGGGTCCAAGCTGTAGCTGCTGATGGCGAGCATGGTTGTCCGAGGAGTCAGCGGTGTGCGCTAGCGAGGTACAGCTGCTGTTCGGCGGCGAGAGCAGAGCGAAAGAGCTCCGAGCGCTGAGGCTCAAGGTTGATGAGGGAGGGGAAGTAGCGCGGATCCTGCTCCCATGACCTCGATCCTATCTCGTCTGAGCCCCTCGGGAGCGCCGAGATGATCCCCTACAGATCCTGCCGTACTGCTCTTGCTCCGACGCGACGTTGCCGCTTCAACACGAAGAGCTCAGAAACGAGTTGGAACTCACCTGTTGCCCGTCGGGTCGGAGCGGCTCAAGTCTGCTGCTTGTTGGCGCCGTCGGTGCTGTTCTGTACTGTAGTCGACTAGCTCCGATAAATGGGGCGTGCTCTTTCGCTCCGAGTTGTGGGGTCGAGAGACCTTGCCTAAGTCGACGACGTCGAAGAGTCCTGGGAAGGCAAGGGAGGGTTGAGTCGGCGCGTCCAAGTTCTGAAAGAATAGGGGCCATCTCGTGTTAGACCATCAGGGAAGCCTTGGGCTGAGCTACACGTTATTTGGACCGTTGAACCAAGAGCGAAGAACTCGGTGGAGCAGAAGCGAGAGGGCGAGCCGAGAGGAGAGCGACGAGCTCAGCCGATACCGGCTCGAGCTGTAGGGGGATAGGGCGAGGTAGACTATGCGTCAGCAGGTCTGAATCTTCAAGATGCTATCCCAGTATCTCGCCTGACAAGGAGACACCTCGGCGAGACGAGACGAGCTGCTGAAAGCTCGCCTCGGCGCTGACTTTTAGGCTCGACTTCCTGCCACATCTGCCCTCTGGCTCGCCCGCTACAGCCCTCTCTCAACCTATCTCACCTAGCAACCATGTTCGCTACTACTCTCTTCCTCACTCTCAGCATCCTCTCTCTCGTCCTCAGCTCGCCTCTCGTCGACCCTCTCCAGCTCGGCGTCGGCCTCCAGAAGCGTCAAAACGGCACTAACAGCGGCGGCGGCGGGGGGAACATGACCTCCTCTCCCATCTCTAGTGCTACTACCGGTGGGTTCTCCGCTACTTCGACCTCTTACCAGCTTTCGACGCCCATCGCCAATTTCACCTCCCCCTTCTCAGCTGCTGTCCCTGCTCCTACCACGACGCCCTCGGCTGCCGGATCAGCTGTCGACCAAGCGACGGCGCAAATCATTGCTGGGCTGAGGGCTGCTTCCGACGGAGTGAGAGCCGTTCATGGAGTCGCGGCGACGACTAAGTGAGTCGCTCGGTCTGCAGCTTATCAAGCTCGGTCTGACTGCTTTGAGCTACAGCAACACCGCCGTCGACGTTCTTTCCAACATCGCCTCTGTACGCTCTCCTCTACTCTCTCGCCGAGCCTCCAATGCTGACCGACGACCCCTCGGCGTCGACAGGCCGAGCTCGTCCTCGCGGGCGAAGGCATTCAAGCGATCTACCAGAACATCCTCAACGGTTCGGAGCCCAACGCTGGTGGTGCGAACCCTCAAGGCCAACTCGGAGCGGCTCTCATCTCGTTGAACGGAACGACTTTGGCTTTCCCTGTTGCCGTCGCGTAAGCCGTCTCTCTCCCTCCCCTTCCTCGAGCCAAGAGCTGACAGGGCGAAAGCCAACAGCAACTCCACCCCCGAGCTCTCCAACGCCATCAACGCCGCTCAGCAGGGAACGATCCTCGCCCTCTCGGGAGCTACTTCTCTCGCCGTCGCCGAGGGATTGCAGGGCATCATCGGTGTCAATGGGACGGTGTCGAGTCCTTCCGCTTTGGCTACTTCGAGCGGAGCTGCTAGCACGGAGAGTGAGTCAAAGGGGAGGAGAGAAGAGCAGAGCAGAGGAGAGCTGACTAGCCATCGCCGAGCAGCTTCCTCGACCATCACCTCGAGCTCGAGCACCGGGAGTGAGAGCTCGACTACCACCTCCCCCTCTTCTACCGAGACCTCGGCTTCCGTCAGCTCGACCAGCAGTGCTTGACGAGGAGTATCAGAGTGAGTCTGGAGCTCGACGATGATAGGCGAGAGCCCAAACGTTGACAGTTCGCTTTGCAGGGTCATCTGCAGTCGTCAAATAATCGCCTTCGGTCTTAATAGCTCGCTCGTGTCCTAATACAGCCCCCTCCTTTGCATCGGTCGGCTGGAGAGCCTCAGCGAGCCCGAGCCGCGACACTGCCGAGCAAAGTGGAGAAATGAGTTCCTAGCAGCTGCCGGGCGGAGGCGAAGCCTTTCGAGCAGTTCGGCATGTTGACTCGCTGTAGCGCACTGGCCAAGCGAAATTGAGCTCGGACTTCCTCGCGTTACTCGCTCGATTCGAGGCTTGCCCTCTTTCACTTCGCTTCGAATCTGCTCAAGACTTGTTACGGCGCTTCGAGAGTACTTAGTCTGTTCGAAGAGCTCTGCACGTCCTTCAGTAGACCTCTGTACCTCTTCACCCTCGCTGACCGTCTCACTTTCGCTCTCCCTTCCCCCTCTCACCTCCCTCTCCAGTCTCGCCATGCCCTACCTGATGACCCGCGTGCTCACCAGCAGCTCGTCTCCTTCTTCCAACTCTACTACCGACCTACAGCCCACGCGCCCTCGCCTCTCCAAACGAGAAGCGACTCCCCCTCCCGAGTTCCTCGAGCGATCCAAGAGGTCGAGAAAGCTCTCGGAGAGGGCCATTGAAGCTGCTGGACAGGGGAGTAGCGATGATTATGATGAGAGTGAGGGGGAGGAGAGTGAGGAAGAGGAAGAGTACGTCGAAGCAGGGGGAAGGGAAGGCGCCGGGTCGTCGCCTAGCTCGGGTCGCCAGCTCGGAGGAGGGCAGCAGGATAGGGCGACGGGTAGCGGCCGAGGACAAGGATCCCAGATTCCCTTCAATCGGYTCTACGGCTCGAGCGGCACCGTCAGCGCTCCACAGCAGGCCGAAMTSCCTTCGYYCTYCCTYYCTCTCCATGTCCCCGTCACCCCTCCTCAACCCKCTGCACCTCAATCGTACGCCTGGGATCCCACCCTCGGCSGCCTTGTCCCTATCACTCCCCRRACCCAACTCCTCAACCTCAAAACCTTCCTCTTCCCTCCCAACTCCTACCTCGGCTCCATTTCCCCCGCCGACTCCGAGCGCTCCAACGAGCTCATCAAAGCGCAGAGCTGTGTCGATTCGTGTACGCACAGTTTGTGGTGGGGGAAGAGACCGGGGAGGATTAGGAAGCATTGTGTGGAGTGCAAGTGCAGGAAGGAGGTGTTTGAGGAGAGGGATCAGGTGGATGTGTGGGCAAGGTTGTGCGAGCTGCAGTTGGAGGCCCAGCAGTGAGCTCGCTCTTCTGTCTTGTTGAGTCACCTTTTTGCAAACCCTCGACTCGCCCCAACGCAGAAGAGATAAGCTCGGAGTCGATCTCGGCGAGTTCCCCCCTCCTCGTTCCCCTCGTCGCCCTCCCACCGCCCGCACCACTCGAACGAGCAACACCACCGGTCAAGATACCACTCCTCCTCATCAGCCACCCACGTTTCCTTCCTTCGCTCCCCCTTCTTCTGCCCCCACCGAGCCCAAGTGCGACTCCCTTCTCTCCGACGCCGAGCTCATGCCCCCTCCCCCTGTCCCGAAACGACCTTCTGCTACTCTTCGCTCTCCAAAACGAGCCTCGACTTGGATCCAAGCTTCCACTGGCCGAGTGATCAAGCCGAGGGCAGCTGTAATTGAGCCGAAGAGCATGCTTCGAGGTGAGCCTGGCTGCTCGGCGCCGTTCTCGTTTTTGAGCTCAGCTGACTCTCTCTTCACCCACAGTCCTCATCCACGACGAGCCGTCCCTTCCATCTCCATTCACCTTCACCCACCTTCCCCCAACTCACTCACTCCCCTCCCCCCTCCTCGTCTCCTCCGACCCTCGGCGATCTCCCGCTCCTCTCCCAGCTGTGGCTCCCTCCTCACCATCTACAGCTACTCCGTCCTTTCGGCGCAGCTCGCAAAGGGTGCAGGACTGTCCATTGAGTTTGGGGAGGAAGGCGAGGGAGAAGTGCATGTCGAGAGGGAGGTGAGGAGGTGGTTGAGCAGGGAGGGCGCCGAGGTTGTGCTGACAGTGAGGGGGGAGGAAGGGGAGTGGTTGCTTGTGGAGAAGTAGATAGATGCAAAGTAGGAAAACAAGCCGGCACTGAGGGGGAGTGAGAGGGGGTGAAAATGTAGCGCTTCGTCGATACTTCTCGCTTGAGTCGAGTCGAGGAGCGAGAGACTGGCTCGGCGAAGGGTTCCTCTCGCGTTCTCAAGCTCTCCTCTGCGCCACTCATCGTCTCTCTACAGCACGATACGAATTTGAAGTATATGCTCCTATGACGACCTCCACCATACTACGATATCGACTCCTTCTCGAGGCTAAGCTAGGGAACCCCACTAAGCTCCGTCCTTTGCGCACGAAGCGCAAGTATAGCTGATGCATGTAGCATGCTCCCACTTCTCGCAGCGGTCGCAAGCCACAATGGTCTGTTGATGAAGGGCTTCAACGATCGGACTAGGCAACGCCAGAAACGAGAAGCTCGGCGCACCTCTTCGCCATCCCAGGGCCGCTTGCAGCAGACGAGCTATAGAACATCAGAAAAGGCGAACGTATTAGCGACGAATCCTTCGGCAAGAGGAGACAGAACTCACCTCAGTGACGCTATCACGTTCCCTCTCCTCCTCGGCGAAAGTCTGCAACTCGCCTACGGCAACGTCCTTCCACTTGTTCCTCTCCTTGTCGTTCAAGAAGATCTGCAACGCTTCTTTGAAGATCTTCTTGTCCTGCGTGGCGGTAGGCTGGGACTTCTTCGTGCTGAGGAGCTTCTTGGCCACGGCGGTAGTGAGCGCCGAGAGGCTCGAAGGGTCCTTCCACTCGCTGTAAGGGGTATCGTAGTCGGTCAGCAGCATTCAAAGGAAACGGGAGCGTGTTCGCGCACATTTCGCGTCCATTGGGAATCCAGGTAACGAGCACCGAGGTGGGAGTCTGGTCTCCCTTTATCGGCTTCTGCGGCACCGAAGACGGGTCGAGCACCTGTATTACAGTGGGACGGTTATCAGAGCCTCACTGGAGTTAGCGCAGGTGGAGCAGCTCGCCAAGCTAGGCCAGGGCTTCGACTTGGCGAAACGAGCGAGAACAAAGTCGCCGGGATTGAAAGCCGAAGGGATACTCTGAGGCGTCGACAAGCGGACATGTTTCGACGGCGAGGGCGAGTGCTGGACGGTGACCGAACTCGTCCTAGCGTCGGTGAGAGGCAGGGTGAGGGACGGGGAGCGCGAGCGCTTGAGAGTCGGCGTTTGAGGCGCGGGAGCCTCGCTGCAAGGGTACAGGGTCAGTGTGCACAATACGCCCATCTTGTAGTCCGTAAACGTAAGACTTGGTTTCACTCCTGTAGCGATCATCGGCGTCTCCGTTGGCAGTCGAAGGTGGATCGCTTCGGCGAAGAACTCGGTCAGCTCGTCGATCACCTCGTCACTGGGTGCACGTAGCGTACATCGTATCGACTTCCTCCTGAACAGTGGCTACCCAGTACAGGGCATGCGAAAGTGTCTTGGTCGACTCAAGCTCTCCAGCAGCGAGTAGCTTCCGCACGGCCGTCGCGAGGAGGATAGCGCCGAGGTCACCCCCGAGCTTGCAGAAGTTGGGCTGGCACGGGCCGAAGGTATCCTCGAAGGCGACGCGAACTTTGTCGTATTCAGGACGAGCCAAATGAGCGAGAGCGCCAAAGTGAACGAAAGGGAGGTCGCCGGCTCCAGCTCGCTCGTTTTCGATGCCGTCGAGTCGACGCAGAGAGGACTCGAGGTGGTCGAGATGAGTCTTGAGGAGACGATCGAGGTCCATGGCGAGTGAGCGGAGGAATCGAAGGTCCACGAGAACAGCGAGATGTGGTCGGTGGGAGAGGAGCGAATCGAGCTCGCCTCGCCTTCTCAATCTCCTCGGCTGATGCAGCTTGACCGCCGGGCTCCTCACGAGCGACGCTGGAATGATACTACGCGAATAAGTTCCATGCCTTGCATTTTAGTTGAGGGGATAATCGAACACTAGGTTGTCTATCAGCCTCGTACGACCGAGCATGACTGCCCCGCTCAGCACGGCGCCCTTCCCCCTCGGCACTGTCGCGCTTTCCTCCTTCTCCAAGTCATACAACTCCCCAGGATCGTTCAGGGCGACGTAGATCAGCCGAACCTCGACGCCCTTGCCCTCCTCTGCGGCCTTCTTCTCGACCTGCCGAACCGACTCCCGCGCTGCTTCCAGCACATCCTTGATCGTGACATCTCCCTTCGACCTCTGCTCATCCCACACCTGCTGCGCCTTGTGCAGCGCATCGATGAGCACTGTAGCCCATGGTCGCTCCTCGGCACGAAGGTAGGCGTTGCGGGAGGAGAGGGCGAGCTCCGAGACGGTGTCGCGGTAAGTTGGGATGATGACGAGGTTGGAGGCGAGAGGTGCAGGGACGTGGAGGTCGGTGAGCATTCGGCGGAGGAGGAGGGCTTGTTGGATGTCCTTTTGACCGAAGTAAGCTTTGGTCGGCTGTCGGCGGGGGGAGGGAAAAGGGAGAATTGGTCAGTATAGAGCCCTTTAGCTGGACGCCAGGCGAAGGAAAAGAGGTATAAAAGATCCGCAGCTCACCTGGATGATGTTGAACAGCTTGATGACCACCGTAGCGACCCCACGGAAGAAGCCCGGTCGCGAGACGCCCTCCATGACTTCTTGCAGGCCCTTGACCTCGAGGAAGGTACCTCGCTGCTTGGAGACGTCGGTGTCGATTCCGCTGGGGTACAGAGCCGAGACGGGAGGAAGGAAGAGCGCTGAAACGGTTCTCGGCGATGAGGAGCCCACGACGGGGATGGAGAGGGAGGCAAGCGCGGCGATGTCGGCTTCGATAGTGCGTGGGTAGGTCGCCAGATCCTCGTGAGGAGCGAATTGGGCAGGGTTGACAAAGATGGAGATGACGGTGGCTTCGTTGGCTTCCAGTGAGGCGCGAACTGTTCGGCGAAGGTTTGGTCAGCTGTGTACAGATAGCATGGCTTTCATTGGAATAATCAGGTGAGAGCAACAGCAAATACACCGAGAATCACCGCCCCTGCAAGCCTTTTGCAGCTCTGCAGAAGCCAGCGAAGGTCGAATTCGCTACCGGCTCCGCCGAGCAGCGCTCATGAGCGTCTGCCGGAGCGCCAAGTCCAGTACAGCGAGGCTGCAGAGAGTTGTGCTCACTTTGAACATGGCTGCGCACCTGTCAGCGATTCCCGCTGCTCCGTGGAGCGAGCCGGCGTCGTCGCTTCAGCGGAGAGGCTCTCACTGCGTCGAGAGAGAGTCGCCGCGGAGCAGCACGCAGCAGACCAGCTACAGGTGGCTGATAACTACCTGCTGCTGCGTTCGCAGATCTCCCAGCAGCTCCCCTCTAGCGCCCGTGCTTCCCGACTCCCAACCTTTTACCGGTCACCGGCAATCCTGCAGCTCTGTAGTGGCCTTCGAGCGCACTCTCGGCTCCGGCACACGCACTCATACTCACCCAAGCTCAGATGACCGTCATGCAGCGCTCCCATCGTCGGGACGAATCCAACTTGTTCTCCAGCAGCTTGGCGAGCTGCCCTCCATTCGCGGACCTCAGCGACCGATGTGAGGATGGGAAAGGGTGCAGAGGGGAGTTGCTGAGCCATTGTACGTCGTGTTGCTGAGAGAACGAGTGAGGAGCGGGTGGAAGAGCAGCGAACGGCGGAGTCGGGCTGAGTTGGAGTCTCGCGGAAGTGTGGAACATCTTCGCGCGCCAGAGAGCGCTGAAAAGGCGATGAATGCTGTACAATGGCCGGTAGTAGCGTAAGAGATCCTGCACAAGCAGGGACACTCTTCAGTCTCGCCGCCGAGAGGCCTTTATGAAGTCTGCTCCGTTATAGCCCATTCGCGACCTCGCCTGAAGATCGACGATACGCCCAGGGTGACACACTGGTTCCACAAACGAAGAATGTACTACTAAACCAGCAAGCAAGCGACACTGTCCCCCTCCGAATCCACCCCGAGCCGCCTAGTCGGCCTTGACGTTGTTCTGGTCCTTGGAGAGCTGCTTCGTCTTGCCAGCGTTCTCGCGCTCGTGCGCCATCTCGTAGAAGAGCGAGCCCTGTTCAGCGAGGCGAAAGCCGTCAGCTCGGCGCTCGGATGGAACGCGAAGAAGGCCCACGTCGTAGATGGTGCGAAGCTGCTCCTTGGTGACGACGTGGTCGGAGGGATTGATGAGAAGCCAGACGGTACCCCACTCGAAGACGGCCGCGAACCAGCCTGTCGACGTTGGAGGTCACCCCGAGCTCACGGTTCGGCGAAGGCGGGAATAACCCAGTCGAGGAGAAAGAGCGCTCACCGAAGGGATCAGCGACGTTCCTGTGTTCCCTCAACATCATCAATCCCTCACGGAAGCTCAAACCGCTCTTGCCATCCTTGTCGAACTTGCTGAAGAGCGACTCGAACGCCGAGGGGACGAAGCGGCCCTGTTAGGTCGAGCAGCAGGGTCAGCCCAATCGCGCTCAGCTGAGCAACAGACTTGGAAAGCTCACCTCCGAATCGTAGACGCCCGAGTCCGAACCGTGCTTGGCGCGGTGGATGTTCTTGGTGTAGATGCGGAAGAAAGGGTCGGGGATCCAGCCGTCCTGAGTCCACCAGGAGAAGCCCGAGTGGATGCTGTCGGGTGTGCAGAGTTTCGAGCAGTGCCCTACAGCTGACCCAGAACTCGAAGCTCTATACTCACATGCACATGGCGAGGAAAGCAAAGATCAAGTTGAAGCCGAGCTTGAGGTGCGCCTTGAACGTGTCGAGAGGCCAGATGACTCCATCTCCTCTCGGGCAGAAGAAGTCGATATGCTGCTCGAGTACAGTCTGGTGCTTGTGGGTGCTCGCCCAGTCGCGCTCGGTGCTGCCGTCGGGGTGCTCCGAGTCGGCCGCGATGTTGGCGCGAGGGGTGTCTGTTGGAGTGCAGAGTCGGAGTGAGCAGGAGTACACCTCTATAGCTCACTGAATACTGCGCCGACTACTCACGAGGCGAAACGAGCTTCTTGTCGAGCCCGCGAGGCGCAGGAAACTCCATCGTCGCCGAGTTCTGAGCGATATCAGCCTGGAACCCTCCTCCTTGAGGTTGTTTGCTAGTCGCCATCTGGTAGTGTTGTAGTCGAGTCTTGCGAGAGCTTGTGGCGAGTCGAGTGAGTCGCAAAAGGTCAACCCTTCCTCGCACCTTCTCGCACGCTCATCCTTTCGGATGGGGCGTCACGGAGCTCCTCGCGCACGGGCCATCTCACGACAGCTCTGTAACTCTACAGTCTACTCTGCCGCTCGCCTACCAGCCTACACACCCAGCTCCCTGCAACTCGCGACGCGTCATGCTCGCTCGCGACGAGCCCCTATCGAGGTCGCGCTGGTCTTTAGCGGACTGGAAAGGTGAAGAAGAGCCTTTCAGATCCGCTGATGTTCAGAGCCGCCGGACAAGGGGTAAGAGAGCTATCTTGAGCACCACCGAAGAGCCTGCTCTTGCCCTCGCCGAGCTTCTTCCGACTGCCACCTGGGCCCCATCGCAATGCTGAGGGTAAGGACATAGCTCCTGTTGTTCCAGGACCGCCACAGCTGAACAAATTTACTCGACTGAAGCGAGGGCGACCACAGCGCAGAGTTCGGCGAAGGCGCTGGCGCTGAGCAAGGGGCGACCCTTGAAGCTTCTCAGCCCAAACGATGGGCAATGCGGTGAAGCATGGTCAAGACTGACTTCTGCCTCCTCACTCTGAAGAGAAGGGGAAGAGCAGAGCATGCCGGCCTGCGCTGCTGCAAGATGCTCTCCAACTTCACCGAGCAGGACCGAGAACTGGGGACCGAAATACAAAATCCAGCAATATTATCCTGTAAAGCCGCTGATATGGTGCTAGCGAGATCTTAGGATGATCGGCGGAGAGCGTCCTGCTTCGAAGGCGGGCTCGGCGAATGGTCAGCGCCGAGCGATCCTCCGGAAAGCCCGAAACGGCCATCAGCTCAGTCTTGCAACCGTCAGCTCAGATCCGTAACATCGATGAGCAGGTATCATACTTCCTTCGAGCCTGCTAGGGCGCAAGAGAAACGCGCAAGCCTCGACCGAGCACCCGTTGCGAAAGGTCCGCCCTCGCCCGACACCGAAGGCAGACTCTGCTACTGCCCAACAGCTCCAAGACCCGACCTACGTAGAGCGTGTATCTTCCACCTCCACTGAGCTCAGCTTAGCAAAGGTACAAGAACCGCCCCTCGCAGCGAGCCTTCGAGCGTTGCAGCCTCACCTCACCTACAACGGCAAGAGCAGTGAAACGAAGTACCAGAAGCGTCTTCAACTGCGGAAGCTAGCGTCAGGCGCCCCTTCTTGTTGAAAGATGGGCAGCTCGGCGCAGGCGCATCGCCGACGACGAGCTCATGGGCTCCACCAGCCGCAGCAGGGCTGACTTTTCCCCTGACCGCAGCCCCAACACTGCGACCCAGGGCCTGCAACATCACTCCAGAGAGCCGTCAGCCCTGTCGAGCCTCTGCAAGCGAACTGAAAGATCGAGCAGCCGAGCCTATCGGACGGGGCGACTCGGTGCAATCATACGATGTAGCGTTGGCTTATGAGCAGCGGAAGAGCGTGCTCAGCATGAATATGCAGACCACCGGTGAGCCGAGCCCACAGCAGCCAGCAGCCAGCATGAAAGCGCCTGAAGCTGCCCTTCTCCGGCGCCGGTCCTCACCGAAGACGTTTGCTGGAGGACAAGCTTCAGGCCCTCAATCGTCTTTCCATGCAGTACCTCTGCAGAGTGATATAGCCCATGGCGCAAAATACATCCGCTCTGCCCAACCTCCAGCGAGAGGCTGAGCCGGCGCGAGGAGCGTTGCGCCGAGCGACTCTCTCACACGGCGTCTCAGTCGCCTCCATCGCCGCTGACGGACCGAACGACGTGTTTACAGAGAACGGGCAACCCACCAACATCACTGCAAGCTCTCAGCACCTCGGTCGAGAGCTCGACAGCGAATCGGAGGTGCGCTCAGCCGCCGCATGCTCGCGGCAGCAACTCTACGGAGCTGCTGATGTTGCATCAAAAGGTCGTCAATGTTGAACGCGCCCCGAAGCTCCGTGGGGCTCGCCTGAGGTCATCGAACCTACCGAGACGTCTCCGCAAGCTTTCGTCGTGCGCAGAGCTAACCTTGGCAAAGGGCTGGAAGCTGCTGGCGAAGATGTAGGGTGTGCAAAGGGAGTGGAGCAGTCTCAGCACGACACTCGAAACGCCTACGTCTGCGAGTGCAGCACAGCTGCCCCGCTGACCGTCGTCAACGGAGCGAAGAAGCGCTCGGCGAAGAGCGGTCCACGCTCAAGAGCTCGGCGAGCTAACGATACTTCATTCTGCGCACTCGAGCCAGTTTGAATGACGAGGATCACGAAACGGGGAGCAACGAAGCTAGACCCGCCCTCGTCTGCTCGAAGCGAAGACAAGCCTCCCGAGCTCGGCGATGGGCGCTCGTCTTCGCTCGCAGCAAGATATCGAGTGTTGTTGTGCAGGCTTTGACGGGACAATGCGATACCGTGATATCACTGAGCGCGCCCACCGCCCCGCTGCGAGCGCCCTGCAGAGCTTGGCCGTTGACCCGCCCTCGCTTTGAGCTGCCTGTTGCACTCGAGACCAGCGACGCCGTGGCGCGGGGCAGGGAGAATCTGACTCAGTCTGAGGCTGACCTTGTCCACCAGCCGCCAGCACCCGCTCACAGCCAGCGCACAAGGATCCAGCGAGCCTCCCCTCTCTTCATCTCCCTCCCGTGCAGACCAGCCTACGCTTGATGACTTACAGCCTCCCTCGCAGCAGCCGACAGTGCACACGCTGAGCCCGACCAGAGAAGCAGAAGTGAGACGAAGCGGAAAGCGAGTGAGGCGGAGGAGAGAGAGAGGCGACCTCGAGCTGAGGCTCGCTCTTGTTGGTCTTGGATGAGCTACAGCAGGCGGTGCGGAGCATTTCAAAGAAGGGAGAATTGAGGTCTGGTACGGCAGCTTCCCCTGCTCTGTATCCCTCACGTCTTCCCCCTTCAGCAAAGCTACAAAGCTTCGAAGAGCTCGGCGCCGAGCTCTACATCTGCTGCTTGTTGCTCTGGATGCTGAGCAGGCAGCTCGCTGGGTAGTTCGGTCAGTTTCAACGAGCTAACTACCTTCGTCCAACAGCCAATTGTAAGTGAAGTCTAGAGGCCTCCTCTCCCTCGACTCGCCCTCGCTTGAAGCTCGGCTCAATCTTTCGTTCGTGATTCTCACCTTCCCCTTCTCTTCACAACATTACCAGCCCGCGAGCTACATCAATCGACTACCTCGCTACTCGGCTACAGCTCTACACACTTCTCGATCCCCACCTCCCCTGCAGGCGCGTCATCTCGCCGCTCTCAAATCGCTTCGTTCTGCTTCGTTCTCGTACTTCGCTCTTTCTGCTAGCAAGACAAGGTGGGTCTGAGTACTCAATGCTGGCTGCTGTCTGGTCTTGGACGGCGGGAGGGAGATACAGCCGAGCAAGGAGCAGCGAGTGGGGTCCAGCGTCGAGCGCTTTACGGCGAGGTCGCTCTTCTGGCCCAAAGGGGCGGCCTGCTGTATGTGAGCGGTTGCTGACGAGCTTCATCCGCTGCTCGGCCCCGTTGAAGCTTGATGCAGAGCATCAGCGAGAACGGGGCAGCGACGCTGGGCTCTACGAGCGCTGTTCGTGCTGGCAGCAGCGGTGCAACTTACAGGCGCTGCAGTGGTCTGTAGGTAGCTGGTAGCTATCTGCACCTTTGCTCAAAGCCATCTGTGCAACACCTTGACGCGACGCGACACACTTCCGCTTTATTACGCCTCGAGTTTCGCACTTGACGATCGAGGCAACTGTAGCTCTCTCCAAGCAAGTGCTGACTTGGCCCACCATATTACAGCCCTCAAAATGACCCGCTTCACCGTCAAACGATCGCTCTCGACGTCTTCTCAGCGCTCTCCCTCCCCCTCGGCGATCACTCCAGTCACGGCTCCCTCCACTCCCACCTCGAGCAAGAAAGTCAAGCTCGACCCTACTACACCTCTCAACAACCTCCCCAAGACCACCGCCACCCCACTCTCCGCCTCAGCAAAGAAGAAGCTCTCCCTCCTCACGGGCTCCTTCGGCCATTCTCCCTTTCTCACCTTCAACCGCCCTACGGCCGAGGAATGCCAGAACGTGCACGACCTCCTCTCATCCGTTCACGGCGTCCCCGAGCGTCCCAAAGTGCTCGAAGACCGACCCAACGCAGCAGCGGGGTGTGGTCAAGTACCCTCGGTGCTCGATGCTCTGGTCCGAACCATCCTCTCGCAGAATACCACGAGCAAGAACTCGACGGCGGCGAAGAATGCTATGGATGCAGAGTATGGAAGAGCGGGGTATCGGGCGGTGTTGGATGGTGGGGAGGAGAGGCTGAAGAAAGCTATCACTTGTGGTGGGCTGGCGGGGACGAAGAGTAAGGCTATTGTGGGGGTTTTGAGGAGGTTGGAGGAGAGGGAGAAGGGCAAGGGAGAGCTTAGTTTGGAGTATTTGAGGGATATGGTGAGTTCCCCTTCGCAGGGTCGAGCTCGGCGCTGGGAAGGGGAGTCGAAGCTCACGGCTCGCTTCGGATGAACGATGAACAGACCGACGAGGAAGCTATGCAAGAGCTCATCACCTTCGATTTGGTCGGGATCAAGACCGCCTCCTGCGTCCTCCTCTTCTGCCTCGGTCGCGAGTCCTTTGCCGTCGACACGTCCGTGCCCCTCTCTCTTCTCGCTCCCCCTCCCTCTTTTGCTGACCCTCTCTGTTCAACAGCCACGTCCACCGGCTCTCCATCTCCCTCTCTTGGGCACCCCCCACAGCGACCCGCGACGAAGCCTTCTTCCACCTCGACGCTCTCATCCCCTCTCACCTCAAATACGGCCTCCATTGCCTGCTCGTTAAGCATGGAAGGGGATGTACGGAGTGCTCAGCGAATGGGGTGACGAGTATGGACTTCGTGGAGAGTTGCCCGATTAAGGCGTTGGTCAAGCGGAAGGGGAAGGGAGGGAAGGCAGGGAAGGGGAAGAGAACGCCGACGGGGAAGGGAGGGAAGGGAAAGAAGGCGGTCAAAGATGAGGACGAGGACGACGATACCGACTCCGAAGAGAAGCCGGAGCTCAAGGAGGATGAGGAGTACAAGCCCTCCACCGCCGGATCGCCGAGCAAGCGGACTCGGTCGACTCGCTCGTCGCCGAGGAAGATGTCGGTCGCTGATGTGGGAGGGCCGGCGGGAGTGAAGACGGAGGCGAGGGTGGCTAGCTTTGAGGAGGATGCGAGGGGGATGAGTGGAGCGGGGGCGATGCATGGGATGGATGGTTAGGTCGACGAAATGGAGACGAGAAGGAGCGATGGAGGGGCAGGACAGAGGGATTGATGTCGTTGCATAGTGGCATTAAATAACGAGCAGAGCTTTTTACTGCGCGTAGCAGCCGCACTGCCGTCTGCTTCGATGCAGCTGCTCTCTCACTCTGCTCGGCGATCTCAGCTCGGCGCGAGCAGAATGTTTACCGAGCGGATGCCGGCTCCTCGCTCGGTGAGAGGGAAGCATAACACTCTATTGCAGCTAAGAACTGCTCGACAGCTGGCTCGCCTGCCATAGATCTGTGCAGCGTGACGAGAGAGGTCAAAGGGAGTTCGGCGATGGTCAAGCAGCTGATGTTGGCTTACTCTGAAGGTCGGACCCCATGTTTCAAAGTACCAGGAGTCCAACCCCGACGTCCCCGAGCTCTACATCACTGCAAGACCGAAGCTCAATCCGCGCTGAAGTCAGCTTCGGGCGACTCTCGCTGCTCTCCTTCCTACTTCATTTCGTCTCATCTCATCGACTCGGTTCGTTCTCTCAGGGTAGTGCACATCAGCATGGACGATGCTGGTCCCCCTTCCGCCAACGGCGCTCACGACGAGGCGCCCATGCAGCTCGAGGGCAACAAGCTCGTGGTGAGTGGTAGCTCGGAGACGCTGGCTCACGGTCGTAAGGGCTGCAGAGCTACAGTACAGCAGAGCGGCTCGTGCTAGGCAGGACTACAGGTCTGCTTGAGAGCTTGCGACGATGTCACCAGTGCGCTCAGAGGTGCGCGCCGTCGCGTGGCTGATTCCCTCGCGGCAAGACTCTGTAGCTCAGAAAGCGACTATTCGAAACCGCTGAGGCGCAGCTAGCTGCCGCTGCTGAGCTGTGAACAGCTACAGCGAGCTGATGCGGTGGCGACACAGCGCGGGGGTGGTCGATGCGCTCGACTGGCTTGCTAGCTCTCTGTAGTGCAGCGGGTGGGCAGTCCACGGTCGTTGAACATCTCTCAAGATGTAGCCTCTCGTCTCTGCACCCGTACAGCCTAGCGGCTCGACTTCGGCCTGACGACGCGCTCCCTCCAGGACGGGAGCTGTCGTCTGGCTCGGCCTTGGGATCGCTCAGCCGTGCGAACTGGAGCAAGCTTTGCCAAACCCTGCTAACCCTGCACCTGCCACCTACAGGACGTCTTCTACCCCGCCCTCACCCGCCTGCTCGGCGGCGCTCACCCCGACTCGGACTCGGACGTCGAGATTGTCCCTTCTACCAACGCCCTCGGCAAACGCCCTCTCGCCTCCACCTCCAACGGCACAACCGCCAAGCAACCCCGACTCTCCCCCTCCGACCCCGAGGGCCTTGAAGTTCTGCACCTCCACTTCAACCTCGACCCGACGGAGCTTGAAGTCGACAACCTCGCTGAGAAGCGCTCCTTCATCGACGCGCTACTCCAACACCCCTCTTCCCATCACCCCGCCACTCTCACTCCCGTCGAGTTCACCCACACCCGAGGCAACCCCGGCAAGGCTCCTCCAGCCATTCTCGTCACTCTCCCTGAATCACGCGACATCAACTCGAGGACCAAGCTACTTGCTCTCGAGCCCAGGGACTACGAGCACCCCCTCGTTGACCGCTGGGCGGCAGCAAGGGCAACCGTCAGCTTCGGCGAAGCCTCGGTGCTCGAGGCTTGCCTGCTGCTGCAGGGTCAAGGCTACCTCAGCGTCAAGGGAGAACTCTCCGTCCATTGCCCCGCCAACTCCAAGCAGCTGGACGACCTCAACTTTTATCTCACCGTCGCCATCTCCATCCTCCCCTCGTTCTACTCACTCCGCTACCCGACCAACAACAAGCGCCTCTTCATCGACCGTCTCATTCCCCCTTCTTCCTCCGCTTCCGTCAACGCCCCTCGCGAGGCCTCGGTCAACCTGTTCTATTCCTCGCTCAAGAGGGCGCCTCGCACCACCAACGGCATCCCCGTCGTCCCCTCGCTCGTCAAATCTCGCACTCGTACGCCAGTCGTTCAGGTCGAGGAGACAGATGAGGAGCGCGAGACGAGGTTGAGGAGGGAAGCGAAAGGGAAGGGACGCGCTATCGAGCTCGAGGAGGAGGAGGAGATGGATGTCGACGAGGAAGGCGGCGACGGCGAGGGCTTCCAAACGCCGAAGGAGGTCGATCTCGGGCCGGAAGACGAGCTGCTCTATCCTCCGGGGTTAAAGCCTACGCTCATGCCGTTTCAGAGTAGGACCGTCAGGTGGCTGCTTTCGAGGGAGGGGAAGAGGGTTAGGCCGAGCGTCAAGGACGAGGGAGAGGACGTCGCGATGGGCGAGGCAGGACCTTCGACCAATGGTGGAGAGGTACATCTGCATGATCATGAGGAGGAGGAGCTGGAAGATGTAGCCGAGGGAGGCGACAAAAAGGGCGACGACGAGGATCACCCGGCTCCCGTCCTCGACGATCTGTCCCTGGAGGAGCTCATCGCACAACGTCGTGGACCTCTCTGGGAGTCGGTCAAGATCCCTCTTCCTTCTTCCTCGTCGCCCTCCACTTCCGTCCCTCGCCAGCAGCAGTTCTGGCTCAACCGCGTCACCTCAAGCCTCTCTATCGAGGACCCCGGCGTCAAGGCGGTCGCCAGTGCGGATCAAGAGGTCAAGGAGGAGGACGACGAAGAGGAGGAGGAAGAGGAAGCGGGTGCCGAGCTGCACTGGGGATCTGGCAACAATGGCCTGCTCGCCGAGGAGGTCGGATTGGGCAAGACGGTCGAGGTGCTGAGCTTGATTCTGCTGAGTAAGTCGCTGCCTTCTTTCCTTCTCGCGAGCTTACTCGGATGCTGACCTACGTGTCGCACCCTTAGATCCCGATCCCGAACGCCTCTCCCTCCCTCCCTACTTCAACCCCCTCACCGACTCGGACGTCAAGCCTACGCCCATGACCCTCATCATTGCTCCCTCCGCTATTGTCGGTCAGTGGGAAGCGGAGATTGCCAAGCATGCGCCGGGTCTGAGGGTCCTCCGCTACGAAGTGAGCCGTTTCGCTGAGCTCCTCGTTTCGGCGAGTAATTGGCTAACCTCCTTGCCACTTTACAGGCCATCAAGAAGATCAAGGAGACCTGGAGGCCCGAGTTCATCGCCTCGAAGTACGACATCGTCCTCACAACCTTCGACGTCCTGCGCCGCGAAGTCGTCCTCGCCCGCAAGCCGCACGAGCGCGCCCTCCGCTCCGGCCGCGAAGGCCGTCATCGCTACCGTCGCTCCCTCCTCGTCCAACTCGACTTCCTGCGCATCATCCTCGACGAGGCGCAGATGCTCGGCGATCAGGCCTCGGCCACGAGCGAGACGGCGTCTTTGATTCCGAGGAAGTTTTCCTTCTGTGTGACGAGTACGCCGTTGAAGAGTAGGATTGAGGATCTGCAGGGGCTGTTGGCGTTTTTGAGGGTCGAGCCCTTTGGAGCGAGTAGGAGCGCGTTGGGTAGGCTGCTTGAGGAGGTGCCGACGTTTATTCGAGGTGCGTTGGTGTCGACGATGAGGGTGCTGGAGCGTAGCTGACCCTTTGTTCGCAGTCTGTGAGTCACTCGGAGCTCGTACGCTCAAGGCTCAGGTCGACCACGAGCTCGTCATCCCCGAGCAAGCTCGCTTCGTCGTCCCCGTCGAGTTCACCGCCGTCGAGAAGTGAGCCTTTTTCGCTTCTCACTAGTGGCGGAGCTGACATCTCCTTCGCAGATACTGGTACGATTCGCGCTACTCGGAAGCTCTCGAGATCCTCGGCCTCGATTCGGATGGCTCGCCAAAGGACGAGGGCATCAACCCTGCGACCGGAGAGCCTTACCCCTGGACGCCTGATCAAGGGGCCCTGGTGAGTCTTTGCGTCTTCTGTCGACACAGCTCCGTATCGCTGACCTCCGACTCGCAGAACCGCTGGCTCGTCACGCTTCGTCAAGGTCGGGCTCGTTATCACTTTCGCTCTCGACCTCGCGCTGACCCTCCAATCCCTCACACAGTCTGCTGCCACCCTCAGATCGGCAAGGCCGCCAAGGAAGTCCTCGGCAACGTCCTCAAGACCCACGACGAGGTCCTCGCTTCGATGCTCGAGAAGGCCCTCTCCGCCGTCTGGGGCGACCAACGCCAGCTCCTCTTTACCCGAGTCAAGCGCGCCCAGTACCTCACCTACGACAAGGAGGACTGCGAGCGCTTCGAGACCGCTCTCGAGATCTACGGCTCGACGCTGCTGGACCTCGACGACTTGATCAAGGAGGTCGGCGAGGCTGTCAAGGCGGCTTGGGAGCTTCGCAAGGCTCGGTGAGTAGTCTTTGTCCACTTTGAGCTTTCTCAATCTCAATTTGACTCCCTTCCTCTTCAGCATCAAACGCGCGGGATCGACCACTTCATCTTCCATCGACGGCGACAAGGACGGTATCGCTGGTCTTCTCTCGCTCGGTCTCGCCGATGAGGAAGACGTCGAAGATCACAAGCTTACCGAGAAGGATCGCACGCTCATCAAGAACCTCGGCGCCCTCCGCAACCGTCTTCGCGACCTCCTCTTTGTCCAGCACAAATGCCACTTCTTCAGCGGCTCGGCGTACTTCAAGTGAGCTTCGCCCTTCCCGTTCGTCCCGCTCTCATACTGATGCCTTCATTTCATACAGCATGGCCAAATTCTCTGACGAGGAATCCGAGGCCTACGCCCGAGCCGAGCGTCTCCGAGTCGTCATTCTCAACCCTTACGAGCGCAACGTCGACCGCGCCATCCGTCTCCTCGACGAGCAACAGGAAGCGCGCGATGAGGAGGAAGAGCTCGACATCAAGGATCTCGAGCTCAGCTTCGCTAAGCTCGGCCGTGGCATCGTCGCTCGCGAGGCCTTCGATGATAAGACGACGACCATCGACATCTGCAACGGCTACGCCGAGCTGATCTGGAGTTGGAGGGAGAGCATAATCGGGATGATGAGGACAAGGGTGTCGATTGCTGGCGACGATGCGACGGGCGAGGAGTACGAGGCGAGGGCTGCTCTTCAGGAGAAGCTGAACTGCTACTTGTTCGTTCACTTTCGGCTCCCTTCGCGATGCTTGCTGATCCCATCGCTTGCCTACAGGGAGGCCTACAATGTGCTCCTCGACGACTGGCGCCACGCTCTGCTCGGAGGACACCGCTCGGCTCTGTGAGTTGCGCTTCGCTCGCTTCTCCAGCTCTGTTGCCGACGCCCTCCTCCTCGCAGCGCCACCCAACTCCAACAAGACATCTTCGGCAAGGACAAGAAGAAGGAGTTCACCGCCGCCAACCGCCTGCAGCGCAAGAAGAAGAACGTCTACATCCCCCTCAAGGAGCGTCGCGTCCCTTGCCTCGAGGAAGGCGACACGCCTGATGAGATCCTTCGCTTCGAACTTCTCGTCGAGCGCATCGAGGCTAAAGGGGAAGACGACGAGGAGACCGAACCTGTCCCTCTGCGCCACATCTACGGCACGCTCAAGGAGGCTTTGGACAAGACGACGGTTGCCGAGGAGAAGAAGCTGTTGGAAGTCGAGTCGAGGAGGCTCAAGAAGGAGGTGTCGGCCAAAGAGAAGGTCGCCGACCGTCTTCGAGCCGAGCTCAGCGACATCACCAAGGCTTTCAACTGTGAGCCTCGCTCGGCGCATCTATCGCCGCTTTCGCTAACGCTGTCTCCTTCACAGCTCGCCTCCGCTACTTCGCCCAGCTTCAGATCCTCTCCGACGAGGTGCAAGACCCGACGTTCATCACCGACGCCAAGGTCTCGAAGAAGTTCAAGGGCTTCCCCGTCGAGCTCGCTGCCCTTGCCGAGGAGGAAGAGAAGCTCGAAGCCAGCATCGAGAAGAAGGCTTCCCGCCGCCGCTACCTCGAGGCGCTCAACGCCGATAACGCTCAGCCTGTTGTCGAGGAGACGACTTGCACCATTTGCTCGGACGTCTACACCAAGGGCGTCCTCACCGTTTGTGGTGAGTCGCGCTCGGTTCGCACTTCGCTGCTCATCCTGACTCTCTCCCCTTTTCGCAGGCCATCTCGTCTGCGAGCCGTGCTTCACCGCTTGGATCGCTCGCAACCGTCAATGTCCTCTCTGCCGCCGTCCCCTCGGTCGCGGCGACTGGGAGGTCAGCTCGTACCCCTCCTCTCGTCGCTCGCTCGGCTGACTGACGCTGCTGCCTTCTACAGGTCGTCAAGTACCGTCATCGAGCTCAGGACGACGACGCTGAAGACGACGACCAGGACGAGAACGGCGATGTCGAGATGCTCGGCGAGGGACCCATGCTCGACCCGCCCGTCAAGCTCAGCACCATCGACCGTGCGCTCCTCACCGCTATCGAGTCGATCGACACTGTGGCTCCCCTCTCGAGTAAGAGCGACCTCATCGCCAAGCACATCTTGCACATCAGGAGGTGAGCTGTCGCCCCGCTGACCACTTTACCGAGCGAAGACTGACTTTCGCTGCTCGCTTCGCAGGGAGGACCCGACCGCCAAGTGCCTCATCTTTTCGTGCTGGCAAGAGAGCCTCAACATCCTCATGTCGGCCATGTACCGCAACAATATCGGCTACGTTCGCCTCGAAGCCAGCGGCAAGAAGGAGAACATCGTCGCTCAGTTCCACGAGAGCCCCGACATCGCCGTCTTCTTCCTCGTACATCGAGGTCGCTCGAGCTCGAGTTCGCTCGCTGACCTGCTTCGCGCTCACAGCACACCAAATCCCAATCGGCCGGCTTGAACCTCACCTGCGCCCAATACGTGAGTCGAGCGCCGAGTCGTCTCTCCTCATCGAGGCTGACCCAATCGCTTCGCAGGTCTTCCTCGTCGAGCCTCTTCTCCACCCTAGCTTGGAGGTCCAAGCCATCGCCCGCGTGCACCGCATCGGACAGACTCAGCAGGTAAGCTTCGGCGCTGTCTCGTCGGACCCGCTCGCAGAAGCTGACCTCCACCTGCACACGCCAGACCACCGTCTTCCAGTACTACGTCTCCGACACGGTCGACCAGCGCGTCGCCGAGCTTCGTGGTCGCCAAGGAACGTCCCTCTTCCTCCCGAAGCGCGATGCGGCCGAAGAAGCTCGCGTCAACCAGAGGGATATGGCTACCAAGCCGAGGCACAGCGCTGGAGATGAGGGCTTGGACGATGAGGTGAGCTTGGTCCCGCTTCGCGTCTCCTTGTCGTGGGAGACCCTAAGCTGACCTTCGCCGCGCCGAGCAGGACGACATCTCTCGCTGCCTCTTCCATCCGGAGCACTACCTCGCTCTGCAGCGCTCACTCCTCCCTTCTCGTCTCCGCGCTGCCAAGAAGGAGAAGGGCAGAGCTAACGGCGATGAGGGCGCTGAAGCAGCTGGAAGGGCTGGTCAGGCGGCGATGGCGAGGGCGGCGATGGAGCTCGCTTAGCTTGGGAGGAGATCGGATTCGTTGCCTTTACTAGAAGTGCTTTACTCCTGGCTTTGTTGAAAATACTCCCCGCGATTTGTGCCCACCTCGACCGAGAGCTGAGAGCGGCGAAAGCCAAACCTCAAGCTCGCTCCGCCTCTCTCCCTCCTCCGCCTCACTCGCTTCCCACCTCACCTCGTCCAGCTCGCTCGCTCGCCATGCCCCGACCTGAAACAGTCAACAACAAGTTCCGCCGCCGCCACCAGCCCGATTTCGACGCCAAGATTGCAGAGCGTAAAGAGAAGCACGAGTTGGAAGACGTTCAAGCGACTATCGCGGCTTTGGAGAAGCAGTTGGCTGAAGTAGAGTCGCAAGCGGGTGGGAAGCAGCAGCCTACGAGTGTTGGGAGTGAGAAGGAGCAGCTGAAAAGCCTGCAGAAGCAGTTGAAGGAGGAGAGGAAGAAGGTGAGCTCTTCCTCGCGCTCAGCAGAGGACAAGGGGTTCGAGCGCTTGTTGATCGCACCGTTTCTGCTCGCCTACAGGTCGCCGAGCTTGAAGCTGAGATCGCAGAGCAAGTCGTTGCTCGCGAGCGCGCCGAAGCCGAGTTGGCCAAGCTCGAGTCGACTGCGAAAATGGTCGAGGAGAAGCAGGCCGAGCTCAGGGAAGCGGAGGAGGAGCTGAGGAGGGGAGAGGCCGAGTTGGAGGGTGTTGAGGACAAGATCAAGATCATCGAGGGTACGCTGGAGAGGTTAAGGGAGAGGCATGCTGGAGGGGGAGGGGAGCGCTCGGCGGAGGAGAAGGGAGGGGGGACGAAGCCCGGGAGGTGAGTGCTCGGTCTGCTGGGTGTTGAGCTGGTGGTTGCGAACTAAACCATTACTCCTCTGTCCCTTCCTCACCCCCCATCAACCTCTCCCTCCCTCGCCTCCGTCCATTTGCGCCGAGCTCAGCTTCGAGTCCGACGTGGAAGCCGAGTCGAATGCCGCTTCCACCACTACGGCAGGAGCAGAAATCTTCACCAAGAAGGAGGACGATATTGAAGCTCTGGAGAAAGAGCTCGCCCAAGTCGAAGCGCAGATTGGGGAGGAGAAGCGCAAGGCCGACGAGCTGGACCGGGAGCTGCAGGAGCAGCAGGCCGAGTCGGATCGTCAGCAGAGTACGTAGCTTGTATATATCTAGCCGACAGCTTTCGCGAGCAGGGCTGACACCTATTCTCGTGATAGCAGCCTCCGCCGCCCCCTCGCCGAGCCCGACCCCTCAGCCCTCGCTTTCAACCACCAGCACCGCTCACTCGGCTTTCGTCGCTCAACGTGTTCTCAAGATCATCAACGAGTCCAACAAGACCGTCAACACTTTGCGCGAGGAGAATGGTGAGATGCAGACGAAGCTCGAGCTGCTCGGCGCTGACACTCTCGCTCTCCAGTGTCGCTTTTGATGCAGATTGCGGGCGTCTCTACCGTTGTGTAGAGATACAGGCGTGCAACGGCGCTTGGTGGCTTGCTCTGTACCACCACAGCAGGCTGCTGCGAGCAGCTAGGCGCTCTCCGACCTCTCAGCTCCTCATCACCGCCTCTCCGCTCCTTTCGCCGAGCTCAGGAAACGGATCAAGCTACATGTACACCGTCTTCAGCCTCGCCTGCCATCCTACAGCACTCTCGAAAAACAGGGGCACGTTCTCTTGGCAGATCTAAGTTGGTCGACTTGCCCTCGAACGACATCTTTCCCAGCGCCTTGGTTGCCCTCCTCCTCAATTTCTCGCGCCTAAGTCACGCCCTATTCTCGTTCAGCGCCGACATCCCCACTCTTATGTCGACCATCTCACCACCTACAGCCAGCACTTCGCAAGAAGCAGCTGGCATCAGCTCGACAACGGGCATCAACAGAGCGTCAGAGGGCAACTTGAATTCGACCACCACCAACGAGAAGCTGCCAGGAGTAACTCATGCAGAGACTGAGCGCGCCTCAGAGTCAGATGGAGGTAACTTCCAACGGCCCAGCAGGAGAGGAACGAGGGAAACTACAGCGTCCGGCAGCACGCCCTTCCACCCAGAGCCGCTCAAGAAGAGGCTCACTGATCTCTTCGTTTCCGAGAGGAGGATCAAGAGGGAGCCTAGTATCAAGGAGTCGGCTATCGCCGTCGTCAAGGCTAGCTGGCTCAACGTCCTGCTCGTCTTCATCCCAGTGAGTCTCGCGGCCTGGAGCAAGCTGCGAAAGGGCGAGGACGGTGCGCTGATCGTCTCTTCTTTCGCAGATCGGATGGGGCTTGCACTGGGGTGGAGTGAACGATACCATCGTCTTCGTCACTACGTACGGCCGCCTACCTCGCTACAGCTTCTCTCGCTGTTCTACGCCGCTCCGAAAGCCAGAACTGACCTCCGCCGCCTTCGCACCCCGCGCAGCTTCCTCGCCATCATCCCTCTCGCCAAGCTGCTCGGCTTCGGTACAGAAGAGATTGCACTTCGTGTTGGACAGACCCTCGGTGGCTGTGAGTTGCTGCTACTTCGCGACGAAGAGCCCAGGCCTTCAGCGTTCGCCGACTGATGAATTGATGCTCGGTTGCAGTGCTCAACGCTACGCTCGGTAACGCTGTCGAACTCATCGTCGCTATCATTGCCCGTAAGTAGTCTTCGAGGCTGTCAGGCTGTCAAGGGGATCGCGGCGAAACTCGGCGCTGACCTCTTCGCCGTGCAGTCGTCAAATGCGAGATCCGTGTCGTCCAATCTTCCCTCCTTGGCTCCATCCTCAGTAACCTCCTCCTCGTCCTGGGCATGTGCTTCTTCGCTGGTACGTGGCTTCCCTTCCCGTCCTCCATCGCGCACGCTAACCCCCTTCCCATCGCGCGCGCGCAGGAGGAATCAAGTTCTCCGAGCAAGGCTTCAAGAACACGGCTGCCCAGCTCAACAGCTCTCTTCTCGTCATCTCGGTTATCGCTGTTCTCATTCCCGCCGGGTACTCTGCTGCTTTCAGCTCGACTCAGGGAATCGAGGAGGAGAAGGCCGCCATCCTCTCGATGAGCCGTGGTATCTCCATCATCCTGCTTCTCATCTGTACGACCTCAAGCACTCTCCCTTCATCTCTCACTTGTACTGACTCCCCTCGAACCCAATAGACGGTGCCTACCTCGTCTTTCAACTCTTCACCCACCAGCACCTCTACGCCGAAGGTCGAGTCGAGGACAGCGACGCCGTCGGCGATGGTCGTCTCGTCTATGGACTCGGCGAACGTCGCGTGATGCGTCCTGCCAAGTCGGTGCGCAAGCCTCGCGCGCTGGAGGAGGAGTACGACGATGAAGAGGATGAGGAGGAGATCCCTAGCCTCAGCCTGTGGGCCGCGCTGGTGCTGCTTGCTATTGTCACCGTACGTTTGCTTGGCTCCGCACTGAAGCTCGAGGTGTCTCACCTGCTGTCCTAGAAGGCCGCTAACCACTCGCACTTTCGCAGGTCCTCGTCGCTATCACGGCCGAATTCCTCGTCTCGTCAATCAACGGACTCACCGACGCTCACCCCGAGATCTCAGTCGAGTGGGTCGGACTCATTCTCCTTCCCATCGTCGGAAACGCAGCCGAGGTGAGTTGTCGAGCGAGAGCCGAGTTGAAGGCTATGCCGAAGATAAGTCGCCGACGCTGACGCTCTCTCCTCGACTATACAGCACGTCACCGCCGTCTCTGTCTCCGTGCACGACAAGCTCGACCTCTCCATGGGCGTCGCCGTCGGCTCTTCCATCCAAATCGCTCTCTTCGTCGTTCGTCCCCATCTCTTCCCTCTCCCTCTTCATCTCACCCCGCTCACCACACCGCTTTTCTACTACGCAGATCCCCTTCATGGTCACCCTCGCCTGGATCCTGGGCAAGCCCCTCTCCCTCCTGTTCGACCCCTTCGAGTCGATCGTGCTCTTCCTCTCGGTCCTCATCACCAACTACACGATTCAAGATGGAAGGAGTAACTGGCTGGAGGGGTTCTTGCTCATGATGGTCTACGTGATCATTGCTGTGAGCAGCTTCTCCTTCTCTACGTCGGGGGCGCGGGCGCCGAACGCCGTCTCGGCGCTTCCCTCCTTGGGATTGCTCTTGACTTGGGACGCTGACTCGCTCCCTGCCGGCCTCTTTCGCAACAGGTCGCCTTCTGGTGGTACCCCTCCGTCAACGACACGTCCATCTTTGTTTGCTAAAGCATCCCTTCCCCCCTTCGCTTCGACTTCCTCCTCGTCTAATCCTCTCTATCCCTACCGCTAGCCATACACACGCAGCACCCTGTTATTACTATGTCGAAATGCCATTATTACCCTCGAACCACGACGGCCACGGAGAGGGTCCAAGCAAGAGCTGAGCTGCTCGGCGATGGATTTGAGAGGGCCGAGCTGGCGTAAGTGTTGCTGCTGTCCGGGCATCTGGCTCTGGATGCTGCTCGTGTGAGGCCCAGCGAGTTGTAATCTGCTGCAGGAGGCTCTTGACCTCTGACGAGAGAGAAGGTCGAAGCGCTCGACTACGGAGCTCGGCGAAGGCCCTCATGCGAGGACTCGTATGCAATGCAGCGTCGCTTCACGACCCTTCGACAGTCGGCTCGCGAGAAAGGCAGGAATAGATGATGGGAGAGGACTAAGGCCATTGCAGGCGTGGGTGGCAAGGGCGAAACAAGTCCGAATCCAGCGCCGGCGCGCCAAACCGTCTGCACCCTGCTCTGCACCTCGAACAACGGCACAGCAGCAGCACAAGCACACCCATATGCTCTGCCACCCTGCTCCATCCCGGCTCAGTTCCCTGCTCCCCATCTCCCCGAAAAAAACTTCCGCCTCTGCGTCGCCGTCGAAGACCTGCTGAAGAGAGCGGAAAAGGGTCAGCTCTTCGTTCCTTCAGCTCTTATGTATGCTAGTAGTAGGGTCAGGCAGAACAGGTGTGCTCAGGTACTATCTAAACAGTGTTCAACACCGACTGGCTGGTCGTTAAATTGAGATTCGAACGCCAGTTAGACCCAGTCTCTGTTGTCCCTATCAAGGAAGTTCTCATCATAGCGATGTTGTTGTCCGTCCGTCCCTACGATGCTGTAGTTGAAGCTGGAGACTCACCGAGGCTGTTGCTTGGGAAGGCCAACCCTGCAGCCTAGCTTCGACTTCTTGAAGCTGCCGAGGGGTGGCAGCGTCCGGTTGGGCGGAGCTGTAGGAGAGTGTTGAGAGGCGGCTCGCGGTGTATGTCGATTAGCTTGAGAGGTCTCAGTATCGATTACTGCATCGCAAGCGAGCTGGAGCTATCGCATCCCCTCCTCACGGCCGCCGAAACTATCGCCGAGCTCGTTTATCGACCTCCCACCTCACCCTCCTCACCCCTTGAGCACGCTCACTACCCCTCGAGCTCAACCTAGACTACCGGCCCTCCCCTTCGACTCCCTCCACCTATGCAGCAGCTCGAGCAACGGCTCCTCGAATCGCTCGTAGATGGCTTCCTCCTCCCTTTCGAGCTGCTGGATTTCGGCCATCTTGGGGATGATGTCGAGGGTCGCGAGCATCAGCTTGTACGCTGGGTCTCCCCTTCCGTCGAGGGTGAGCTCCCTGGCCGCCTCCCTGAAGCGAGCGAGTGGGTCGTCGCTAAAGCTCGGCAAAGGAGGAAGCGCCGAGGAGGGGCTCGGGGTGAATCGCCAGGCGAAGTTGAGGTGGTTTTTGATGAGGTAGATAAGCTGTTCTGAGGTTTTAGCGCGAAGGAGGAAAGAGGTCGAAGGCGTGAGTCCTCTGTTGAAAACGCAGGCGAGCTGTCGGTGGCTCGGGAGAAGTGAACGGGCCAGCTCGACGAGGATTGGTGTGGGGAGGTCGTAGGGATGTTGTTGAGGCCGGAGTACGGCGGGTTGGAAGTTCCAGAAGCTGGCTGGTGAGGTTGACCAGCATTCCTCAGTCAAAGCGAGCGCGCGAGCGAGTCGAGCCGAGGGGTCTTCGGCGTGAAGCTCGGTCCAGGCGGCGATGGCGGAAGGGAGGTGACTGTCGTACAGAGGTGGTCGATCCAGCTTTCTGAAGTGACTCTCGGTGATCCTCTTCAGCTGGTTGCGGCTTTGCTTCAGGCTGTGGTGAACTGCGCGAAGCTCGAGCCCGAGCCAGAAGGACGTATGGACAGCAAGCGTTGACCACGACACCGAGTGCCACAAGCACCACCTATACACCCAGAGGCAAGGTCAGCTTTGTAGCGCCGGTGGCTCTTTCGACGTACAGAGAGCAATACTCGAGACCTCGCAGAATCGTTACCCAGCTCGGCATGACATCTCTCAGGAAGATCGGAAGGAGCACCGACTGGACCATGCGAAGGGGTACAACGAAGAGGACGAGGAGGAAGAGCGGTGCGAGGATAGCCAAGAGCCAGAGCCGGACTATTAGGGAGGAGAATGTCAGCCCAAACGATGACTCGGCGAGCAGCTCACTCGAGGAGCACTCACAGCTCCAGCCCAAGATGGACAGCACGAGATTGAAGCTCCTACGGCAGAGGGCAGCGATCCTTCTCCAGACCATGCGGAGCTGAGAGATGGTGACCGAGGCGAAGCGAGCGACGAAGCGAGCGGGAAGAGATCGAGAGGCGAGTTTCGGAAATAGAGCTCGGTTGAGCTGAGTAGATCCCGTCAGGAGGCGCATCGAGAGTGGAGCTCTACAGAGCCGCAGGATACTGCTGCTATGTAGCCTCGCGATTCTCTCTGCCCCTCCCTCGTCGTCTAGGCTCTCCTCACCAGCGAAGCGAACCCAAAAACTGCCCTCGAGCATTCCTACAGAAACGAGAAGGCAAGGCAAGGATAATCCTACGCATAACCCTCGCAGAACAGAACCGTAAACTAATATATGTGTCCATCTCACTCGCCCAGCCGACCCCTTCGGCGAAAGCGAGCTCACCGGCCAGCCGGCGCTCTAAGCCCTTGTGCATGCGCCTCTCGTAGCTCGTCGACCCATCGACCAGCTGCTCCGGTCGGTTCTTCGTACTTGTAGGTCTGCTGGGACTGTGGTATCCGGCGAGACGGGTCAGCGAGAGTCGAGGACGAAGGAGGGTGTCGCCCGCGAAAATTAACGGCAGCGACGACTCACAGTCTTGATCACGATACCCCGATCACCCTCCTTCTCGGCCCGGATGAAGGCTACAGCCCCGGGCTTGGTGACTCCCCCCTTGAGTGCCGCGCCGACGAAGACCTCGCTCTTGAGGGTGACCTTGGTCGGTGCGTCCTTGATGCAAATGAGTCGAGGGTAGTCGGTGAGGATGAGGGAGCGCTTCTTGGTGAAGAGACCGCGCCGGACGAGGACGGGGGAGGCGAAGACGATGGTCTCGGTGGGGAGGAGGATGCCGGTCCTTTTCGAGTGCGAGCCGAGGTCAGCTCCGCTCGAGAGAAGAAATGCGGGAGGGCAGCGACTCACCACTTCGTTCTCGGTCCATCATCGCTCGTCCGTCCCATACTACTCGCCACATCCCGCTCGCTCTCATAGCTATCGCTTCTCCGCCCGCTCTCCTCGCCCCCACTGCCCACGCTCTCATCATCCTCATCCCCGTACTCGGCTCCAAACTCATCCAACAGCACGAACTCGCCCTTGATCTCCTTCTTTGGCTCGGCGATGCCAGTCTCGATGGCAGGTGGATCGATCGTCCAGATGGTTAAGAAGTCGATGGGTGGGTCGCAGGCGGTGAAGAAGGGGTGAGCTTTGATGGCGGCAACGCCTTCGGGTCCTCCACCTAGTCGCTCACGAGGATCGACGACCTGTTCGAGCGAGAGAGCGACTTAGTCGTGCGCTCGAGAGCCGAGAAGAGGAAGGAGCTGACCAGTAGCTTCTCGACAAGATCCTTGGCGTCTGCTGGGAAGCCGAGCGGGAACTCGTACTCGAGGTTGATGATCTTCTGGAACATCAGGTACTCTGTTCGAGCTTGGAAGGGCGGTCGACCGGCGAGGATCTGGTAGAGGATGCAGCCAAAGCCCCAGTAATCGGATCTGCGTGACGAGATAGGTCAGCAATGGAGCGGGAGAGCTAGGGCAAGACTGGAGAACGCACGATGGGGACGACTCCTTCTTCTCCGAGAGAATCTCGGGCGAGACGTACTCGGGCGTGCCGACGAAGGACCTTGACCGAGGTTGTGCGGGATCTGTAGAAGCGCAAGAAACATCAGAGAAGAACTCGAGAACGGTTCTGACATCCGACGTACCCTCCTCGACCTCCTTAGCCGCCGTCGTCTGCAGCTTGGCCGTCCCGAAGTCGGTAATCTTGACGCGCATCTTATCGTCGAGGAGGATGCTGTTTATGAGGGGCGGTCAGCGCAACTCAGCGATAGCAAAGCGAGTGACATACTTCTCGGGTTTGAGGTCGCGGTGGATGACGCCCTTGCTGTGCATGTGCTCGACGGCGCTGAGGATTTGAGCGGCGTAGAAGCGGGCGGAGGGGAGGTGGAACGAGCCGAACTGTAAGGGAGAGCAGCGGTAAGTGATTTGGATCGAGGCCGAAGCCGAAGCAGCATGAGAGGACAGACTCGCCTTCTTGATCCACTTGAGCAGCTCGCCGTTCTTGGCGAGTTCGAGCACGTAGTCTGGTGGTGCGGAGAGGTCAGCGATGTGCGATCGGAAATGAAAAAGGGAGAGCAGAACACGCACAGAGGCTCCGCTGGTCTTGAAACGTCCAATACAGCCTCACAATCCCAGGATGTCCATCGAGAGTCTTGAGCGTATCGCGTTCTATAAGCACATACTTGGTCTTCTTCTCGCGCTTGATATGATCCTTGTCTAGCATCTTGAGGGCGTAGGAACGATGCGGAGAGTGCTTGTCGGTGACGAGCGAGACCTGCGCCGAGGCAAATGGACAGTGTCAGCTCCTGTATCGGCGACTCGGGAGGCGAGGGAAGTTCACCGTGCTGTACGAACCTTCCCCCAACGTCTCTCCGACCGTAAAGTCGCCCACCGTTTTCCGGATCAGCGTCACGCTGCTCGTCGACCCATCCCTTTCCCTCGTCGGCCGACTCGCAGGCTGTGTCGTCGCCGACGAGGACGATCTATCGGCACTGGGCCGTGTCGGTGTATCGTCCTGCCCCACATTCATGCTCCTGACTGCTGCCCCTACTGCCGTCCAATCGCCCATCCTCGAATCGGCGCCGCTCCCTGGCGGCGTACGCATCGCCGAGCCTTCTCCCGACGACCCTCTCCGCATCGGTGGCGCTCCGCTGTTGAGAGCCCCTGCAAAATAGCTGCCTCCTGTACCAGCTGGGAGATGTGTCGGCGCAGGCGTGACGACCGAGACGCTGCTCGAGTCGAACCCTCGACCGATGCCGCTGCTGTTGGCTCGGCTCAGGGGTGCATGAGCGGGACGTCGTACAGGCTTGCGAATCGGTACGGCAACGACCGAGGCTGTCGAACGGGTAGAGGATTGCCGAGAGACGATTGACGAGGTTTCGGAGGAGAGCGACGACGAGGTATTGGAGGAAGTGCCGGGTGGCGTTGCTGTTGGCGTAAGTGGAGTGAAGGCCGAGGGGAGGTTATGAAAGGAGTTGGCCATTTTGTGTGAGGGCCTTAGGTAGCCTGGAAGTCGGAGAATTGAGAATCAGCGGTCGTTCGGGAGGCGCTTGGAGGCAAAGTTGACCACAGGGAGCAGCCACAGCACTGCTTCTGGCACATTCAAGCTCGAGTTCAGACTCGGTGCATCGACCAGCTCTGCACCTCCAGCAACATCCTCAGCACACGCCGCCACGGTCGGGTCGGGAACAGCGACTCGCGCGCTGCTCGCGCGCAAGGCGACTTGCTGGCCTCGCAAGACGCCAAGTATCAGGGAGCGGTACAGCACGTCTGCACTGTACAGCACTCTGCGGCGGTCCCGCCGACCAGCATCGACTCGACCGACCCTCATCGCGTCTTTTCGAACTGAAAGGAAGCGCTGGGGTGGCAATGCCAGACGAAGGGACCGAAGAGCTGCACTAGAGCATGCTCTGCATGCTCCGGTAAAGCTCAGCCCTCGCCAGCCCTCACCTCAACGTCTCCAGCACCTCCAGCTCATCGATGCCTCTGCACTGATTCTCACCTGTTCTGTAGTCCTCGCAGAATCCTTGAGCACTCTGCAGGTCCTCAGCTAGACCTTAATCGTCCTACTGCTGTCTTCCAAGTAGCGCAAGCCTGCTTCCTGATCCAATTTGGTCGAGCGCGCCGCTTCGAGTCGATACCGAGCGTTGGCGAGCTGTAGCCTCTGCGAGCGTAAGCTGGTGGGTGACGGCCTAGGTAGGACCCTAGGGATCAGCTACCGTGCCGGTAGTGTCGAGCAGGCGAGATGACGAGAAGAGCGAAAAAGCGGGAGAGGAAGAGCGAGAGCGACGCGCGACGGCGAGGAGGCAGCTCGCAGGGGCGAAAGAGATGATCTCGAGCGGGGGCAGCGAGAGGTCTCGTACAGGTCAGGATCTTCTTGAGCATTGTCCATCTCTGGACCAGCGCTCCAAACTTCACCCTTCGCCAGTTCGGCGCCGAGCTTGCGAGCGTCTGCCACAGCTCAACGAGGGCGTTTGCCATCACATGATCAGGTGCAGATGACTCTGACGCCTTCTAGCAACCCCCAGTACCGAGCACCGGTACAATATAGGTCGAGCTGTAGTCCTTCTTCTTCTTCTGCTTGCTCGGCGGCGCCCCGTACGAGTCCTATAGGCCACACGGTCATCATCTTGAAGTCTCATTTACTGCTGTGTGTCCCAGCACTTACCCCACACCCGCAACAGCAATACCAGCAGCCCCCACCACGCAGCTGGAGCGCTTCGGCCTTCATTTCGGCGAGCTGAGTTCGGTGTCCGTCGCTCATGATGATTGGTTTGACAGTGGTTGACGAAGCGAACGACATTTGAGGTGTGCTGGAAGGCTGCAAGCCGTGCAAGATGGCTGCTGGAGGATATTCGGGAGGCTCGGGCATGGTGAAGTAGGAGGAGAGGCCGAACTTGGCGAGGAGAGCGGAACGAGAGAGGGAGAGCAGCGTTACTACATTTGAGCTGTACGGCTATCTCTAGCATCGTCGAGTCAGGCTTCTCAACAGCCAAGCTCGCCTCACTAGCACGCCCGACGAATCTCGGCGATGGCACCGCATTCACTCACTTGGCTCACACTCTTCAATATGATTATACGCAGATGTTGTGCACCAGTACATCTCCTAGACATCTTATCAACCCGCGAAAACAGACGACGAAGCAGCAGCAGCAGCAATGGCCCCGTTCCGCTTGCTCTTCTTCTTCTTCTCCTCCACCGTCAAAGGGCGCTCGTCGTTGTTCTACAGGGTTCAAAGTCAGCTCCAGCTCTACTCTTCAAATTCAACCAACTCACCCCGCATCCACAGCAACAGCACCAGCAGCCTCCGCCGCGTAAGCGAAGAGATTTGGCATTCGTTTCGGCCTGTTGGAAGAGCTGCTCCGGGTTTGCTGAGGGTGTGGGAGCTGAGCGGAAGTTCATGGATGGGATTTGGGTGGGTTGCGAGCTTTGGAGGTGTGCTGGGGCAGGTGGAGAAGGCGAAGGTGGGAAGGTTGCGAGCTCGGCGTTGGAAGAGGGGGCAAGCATCGCGCGAAGTCGATTGAGTGCAGAGAGTGGTGGGAGGGAAAGAGCAGAAACAACCTCTTCTGCTGATTCCCCTGCAGCATTAGCTCCCCTGTAGTGAGGTCATGCAACTTCGACTTCGGAGCGCTGGCTTCTGCACTGCCTCCTCGCTGCCGGTCCGCCGTCGTTCGCCTCGAGTCTGTACGAAAACAGGGACGGCTGTAGGAGAGCAGGGCAATCGTAGCCCACTCTCAACAAGCTCCCGATGAGCCATGACACGGCGGCTGATGAGGCTGTTGTCGCCGAGTTCCTCTTGGCCGAGCTCGCTTTCGTCTGCTTTCTCACAGCGGGTTCGTTCGCTCACTGTGCTCTCCAGCTGCCGAGTGACTCTGTACACACTGCTTTCCAGTTCCTGTCTTATGACCGCCTCCTCCATCGCTATCAGCCCTATCCTCAAGCAAGTCGGCGCCAACTCGGCGCTCATCTGAAAATGCAGGAGAGCGTCAGTCTTGAGGACGGTTAAAAAAAATTGGCATGGGTTCCCCTTACTGGCGGTTGTTCACTCGTCCTGAGTATCATAGCTCGAATCGATACCCCCCATCAAAAGCTTCACCAGCCAAAGCTCGGGCGTCAAGTCGACGCTGAGAGCAAAGTGGGTCAGCGAGCGCCCAGAGTGCCCAAAAAAAGGGGTATCATATGTGAAGTCGATGTGTATGTATAGGGAGGCAATGCCATCATATGATGGGGTGTAGAAGAGGGACAAGCGCGACTCACGGAGGTTTGGCCTTGAGCACTGCGAGGGGTCAAAAGCGGTCAGCTTGATCCCGTGCAGAGAGACAGAAAGCTACTCACTATCATCAGCCTCGTTCTCGTAGTTGGAAGTGCACTACAGAAGCATCCAGTCAGCAACTTAGCTCGGAATCTCGGCGCTCGGCGGAACTCACGTCGACGAGTCCTCCAATCTCGGGGTGCTTGTCAATCTCCTCCAGGAACGCGCGGGCCTTCTGGTCGTTGCCGACTTGCGCGAGCTGGTAAGAGAGGGCGTCGGAGCCATACCTAGTCCTGGCGAGCTCGCGGTTGGCGGCGATGATAGCCTTGACGATGGCGTAGCGGTCCTCTCCTCCGGGCACTCCATCGGTGACAGCAATGATCAAGACGGGCTTGGTCAACCTTCCCTGCCTAGCAGGTCCCATGACAAGAGGCTGGATGATCTTGCTGTCGAGGGCGGTGCCGAGGGGAGTGAGTCCGGAGAACTTGACTTGGTTGACGAGCTGCATGGCAGCGGCTTCCGAGTTGATGCCGTTGCCTTCGACGCGGGAGTTCATGAAGCGGACCTGTTGGGTGAGGTGGCGAGGAGTGGGTGAGGTGGCGGAGTGGACGGGGAGGGAGGGGAACGAGGGCCGAACAGGTGAAGTCGTCGACGAAAGAGAGAGGAGCGGGTGACAAGGGGCAAAGAGAGAGGGATTGGTGTGTGAGATGCGAAGTAGTGTAGGGGACAATGGTGGAAGAGGAGGAGGTCAGCTGCAGGTCGACCTCAGGAGGTTGAAGCGAGGAAGCTAGGCGCCGACAATGCGCACCTGGATTCCATCCTGATCGAAGAGCGAAGCGGCGTAGGCGACACGCGAGATGATGAGCTTGAGGTCGTCGATCCTGGATCCTCCCTCCTCGAAGGCTGTCAAAGTCGAATTGTCAGCTCTCCATCTGGCTCGGCGCGCCCATCTCGTCCGAAATGAGTCTCGAGATGAGAAGCGGTGACTCACCCATCGACCCCGAATCATCACAGTACAAAATGACGTCGAACAAGGCCAATTTGACGAGGTCGGAAGCGATCTCCATGGGCAACTTCCACTCGGCGGCGACACGGGCGAGGGCTCCAGAGTTGGCGACGGCTTGCGAGAGAGGCTCGAGGGTGCCGGGAGGGTAGAAGGATTGAATGTTCTGGATGTGAGACGAGCGTCGGTGGGTTGAAGGAAGGGTGTAGGAGGAGGAGGCGAAGGAGATAGACGGTCAGCGAACGCCGAGCACGATGAGGAGCAAGCCGAGTCGTCGCTGGGACGCACCTGATCAAGAACAGCCTGCTTGAAGATTTCCAGGATCTGCTGAGCGTTGGGTCCTCCAGTGGGAGCGGGTCCCTGCTGGTGCTGAGGAGGGGGAACATATCCGCCTTGCTGCTGTTGTCCTCCGTAGCCACCCTGTTGACCTTGAGGAGCGCCGTAGGACTGTTGTCCCTGGTGCTGGGGAGGTTGGCCGTAGCCTGTGGAGTAAGAAAAGGTGAGTAAGCCGACCCCTTGCGCCTAAGTCGAACGCCGAGCCGAAGCAGAACGACGGGAGACGTACCCTGCTGCTGGGGCTGGCCGTACTGACCACCCTGTTGAGGGGATTGGCCGTACTGACCACCCTGTTGAGGCTGGCCGTACTGGCCTTGCTGCTGAGGCTGTCCCCCGTACGAAGGAGGAGCGCCCGAGGGAGGAGCGTAGCCGCCGGTGGCTGTAGGAGACCTCGGTCAGCTTGATCTTGGTAGACAAGTAGGAAACAGGTAGAACGGACAACCAGGACGAGGACCGCCGGGAGGAGGAGGGCCCGAGGGAGGGGCGTAGGAAGACTGGGCGGGCTTCTGGCCGTAGGCTTGAGCTGTAGGCAAACTTAGAGGTCAGCGACATCATCCTGAAGCCTAGAACAATCCTATGTAACGTTTCCGCGAATTTTCTGCACCCAAATCGCTCCTCATCTCTGGATCTCCCCGCTCAGCCAACATGCCGAGTTCTCACTTCTCCTGACTTTCCTACATCATCCCACGTTCCCAAACGCGAGAAGCTCACCCTGTTGGCCATACTGACCCTGCTGCTGTCCTCCATACGATCCCTGCTGAGCTGGAGCGCCGTAGGAAGGCTGTTGCTGGGGAGGGGGCGCGCCGTATTGCTGCTGTTGAGCAGGAGGCGCTCCTCCGTACCCGGGAGTAGCAGCATTACCGGCAGAAGACGCCGCTTGGAGCTTGCTTGCCAACCCCTCATGTACAGCAACAGAACAGCGAGTTAGTATCGGAAGAGGCGGAAGTGACGTCGCCTTTCTCTGCGAGGCAAGCTCACCATGATTGCTGGTAGTTCGTTAGGTTGGTAGGTTGGTAGTTGATGCTGTAGTCGACCCTTTGACGAGACGAGTTGAAGCGAAGGAAGGAGAGGAGCTCAGCGCTTTGACCTCTCATCATGCGGACTTGGCCGCCGGAGAACCCAGGGCAACCAGGCCCCTTGGCTCGCATCGACCGAAGTAAGCTTTTTGTAATCACTTTTCTCAAGTTCACAAGGAGTTACCTTGCTCGGCGAAGACTCTCAGCGGTGTGTACCCTTCTACACACAGTACCGGGCTCGCTTCGAGCTCATACATGGAAAGGGGAATTTGGGGAAGACCGAGAGCACTACAGGTGTCTTGAAAAGCCTACAGAAGACTCGTATGATGTCTTACAGGCTCGGGACTTCGCCAAGAGCCAGATATACCCTTCGTTGAGGCCTGGAAGAAGCAGCTCGGCGCGCTCGGCGATGTAGGAGGACGGTAAGGCAGGAATCTCGGCGTTGGACTTCGACAGTTTCGCGGCGAGGGTAATTCAGCTTTTGTATTGGGAAATGTCGATCAATAGAAATTTACTTAGTCAATGCGCGCGGGGGGCCTGTTTGCCCTGGGTGCCGCAGAGGCTTGGCGGTATCCCTCCGCCGAGCTGACCCTCGAACGGCATTCTGCTTCGTTACAGCTCTTTCGTCTGCTCGTACAGCCCTACATGCACCTCCTTTCTTCTATGCTGCTCGCTGTGCTATCCTAGGCGCGCTCTCCGGGGAAGGCGGTGTTGCTCGCAGCAACCGGACTCGCTGTTCTCGAGGGCTCGCTGCTTGTCTCTGCTCCTGCCTCTCGTACTCGCACTCTTTCAGCTCTTTCGGCTCCACTACAGGTAAGCTCATAGCCACCTCTTCTCTCCTTCAACCGCTGACTCGCTCGCCGCCCCAGCTCTCGCAACAATGGCCGCCTCTTCCTCGCCCACCAACTCCTCCGACTCGGCCCAGCAGCAGCCCACTCTCACCAACAGCATGTCCGCTAGCCACTCTCCCACTCCCACTCCTCAACAGTCCTCCGAGCAAGCTCAAGAGACCGAGGAGACGCTCAGGCTCAAAGGAGCAGGCTGCTGCGGCGATTTGTGCAGATGTCTGTTGTGCTGTTGGTTGTTTGAGGTGAGCTTGATTCCTTTTGATACTACTCGTGCTCTCGCAGCTTGTGGGAGCCGAGGCAGCAAGGCCGAACGAGAGCTGACCCCGTACTTCGACCAAACAGAGCATCTGCTGCTGTATCTGTGGAGCGGAGGCGGCTGAAGAGTTCTAGACATCACACCTGTCTGCTAGAGGGGTCCCGGCAGTCGAGAGAACGAGCCACGGTGGAGGGAGTTGTCGCCGAGGGAGGGCTGAGCACACGAGGTAGACGGACAATCTGAGCTGAGAGACGGACACTTGATTGTAAGTGATACCCGGCGGCTGCTCTTGTACTATACCACTACACGTATGGCTGGCTTTCAGACCGCTTGAAGGAGGAGGAGTGGGTCGAAGCCCGGCGATGACTCGGCGAGAAAAGGGCGAGACGAGGTGGGACCTGCTCAGCTACACAACGATACCTACCAGTACTCCGGTCCCTGCTCTGCATGAAACTTGCCACCGGCTCCTGCAGTTCAATCAAGACCGACGCAAGCGAGCCTTTCCACCCGCTCGAGCTCGAAGCTCGAAGCTCGACCCTCGCCTCTCTTTCGTCTCCGTCTCGCTCGCCTTCTGCTTCATCTCACATTTGCTTCGGTGGCTGTGGTAGGAGACTGCTCTGCTGGCTGCTGGGACAGCATGTGCAGGTCATCATGCGTGGGCTGGCCTGCTCGCCGAGCTCGGAAAGAGGGAGATGAGGGAGGGATGGGCTCGCTGGATCCTTGTGCGCTGGCTGTGAGCGGGTGCTCGCGGCTAGTGGGCAGGGTACAGCCCAAGCAGCACACCTCTTCACTCCACTGCTGCTTGCTGGACCACAATCTCTTGCTGCAGGTCGAGTCTGTCGAAGATTTCGAATGCGAGCTCGACATCTAAGCTCTGCTGGACACTCGTAGCGAGGCTGCCGGCGCTCTCTAAGATACATAGTCGTGCTTTGCACCCTCAAAAGCGATCTCATGGACAAAAGCGGTCCTGTCGCGCTCTAGCACACGAGAGCGTCTCGACGACTCCTCGCCGATGCCATGCTCCGCTTCTTCTCGCGCAGGGGAGAGCCGGGTCGGGCTGTGGTTGGCTTGAAGTATCGCTGTTCGAATTTTGCTCGCCGTTCCTACGGCGTCGAAGGGTGCTCGAACAGCTCGAAGAGCCGGTCGGCGTGGTGCTCGCCCTTCGCCGAGCGCTTCTTCGCTCCGTTGACGAAGGTCAGCGGGGTGGCTCAGCTGTTGTCCGACAACCGGCCGTTTCTCATGTCGTCGTTGGACTGCTTCACTCCCTTTGCACGCTCTACGTCTTCGTCAGCAGCTCCCAGCCCATCGCCGAGATCCGCTCTTCGCAAGCGGAGAGCTTGCGGAGAGATCTCGGTAGATTTGACATGGTGTACTGGCACGTAGTTGCGTCTAGCGCGGTATCAAATTGTCTGTACCCTCACTGAACGGCAGAAGCAACTCTATGAACCCTGCAGAGAGAGCAAGCGGCCGCTCGGCGCTCCTCAAAGTCTCTCGCTTCGCTGGAGTGCTCTCAGAATTGTTTCGAGGGTCTGCAGTGCTGTCGGAGACGATGAAGTCACGTCGATTAGACTCATATCAAATACCCCAGCTCAGCTGAGGATAACTGCGAGGCTTTGCAAGAGGGCTGCTCGGCGATGAATTTTCCGCGTCGGCTCCGCCTCTCGCTGGAGGTTGGGCTGAGCGGATGTATTTGGCGCCATTTGCTATATCGCTCTGCAGAGGTACTGCATGGAAAGACAATTGAGGGCCTGAAGCTTGTCCTCCAGCAAAAGTCTTCGGTGGGGACCGGCGCCGGAGAAAGGCAGCTTCAGGCGCTTTCATGCTGGCTGCTGGCTGCTGTGGGCTCGGCTCACCGGTGGTCTGCATGTTGATGCTGAGCACGCTCTTCCGCTGCTCATAAGCCAATGCTACATCGTATGATTGCACCCAAGCGTCCCGTCCGATAGGCTCGGCTGCTCGCTCTTTTGGGTTCGCTTGTAGAGGCTCGACAGGGTTGACGGGTCTCCGAGGTGCTGTTGCTGGCGCTGATTGCAGTGTTCGGGCTGCGGGCAGGCCACACGTCGGCCTTGCTCCGGCTGGTGGAGCCCATGAGCTCGTCGTCGGCGATGCTTCTGCACCGATCTGCTCGTTTTTCCACGAGAAGAAGCGTCTGACGCTAGCTTCCGTTCTTGAACGAGCTTCTGCTACTCCATCTCCCTGCTCTCTCTGTTGTAGATGAGATGAGGCTGCAACGGAGCGGCCGTCGATGCTTTGACTTGCGCCGAGCTTGCTGCCGAGAGCGGCGGCGCGCTCGTGAGAGTGTCACAGTGTGATTGCCACCACGCTTGCGCCCCTTACGCCTTCGCGGATTTCTCTCAATTGGTTCATGGTGCTAGAAGACCTGAGATACAGACCCCAGCGGCAACTGAAACTCGGCGCTCGTTTCGCTCAGCTCCTCGACGTCTCATACGGTGCTGAGGACTCTGTGATGCTTTCTCAGCCTTGTGACAGCTTCCAAATAAGGAGAGCTTGTACTTCAGGAAGTGCAGCATGCCGTGTGGCTAGAGCTTGCTCTCCAATCGAGCAGCGCCGCGGCTTTCTGCACCGAGCACTCGAAGCCTCGCTGCGACGGCGGTGCTTGCACCTTTGCTGAGCCAAGCTCAGTGCAAGCTTAAGATGCATGTCCATTAGCCGCCTTGGATAGTCTAGGAAGCTGTACGGTGGGCTCTCCACGCCTGGCGAGGCGCTCACTTTTCGTAGCGGGTGCTCGGTCGAGGCTTTCGTACTTCTTTCGCAACCGTTCTTGGTGCAAGGGGGGTCGTATACCTTCTCGGCAGACCTCCGTGATAGCCTGAAGTCCATGTATTTCGTCTCACAGGTCGTCAAGCTTGTCAATGGAGCCCTCAGGCCTCAGCGCTGACCATTCGCCAGGCTGGCCAGTGGCTGCTGAACGGGTGGTAGAGGCTACTCGCAAGCATTCTCACAGCCTCGGTTAGTGAGTGTCCGGGGGCTTCAGGATGGCATTGATAGACCCCATTACAGCCTCTGCTTCCTGGTGCGACTCCTGCTCGGCGGAGAGGCAGCAACAGCGCAGGCAGGCATGGTCTGCTTTTCTCGTTTGTGTATGGTGCGGGAAGAGCAGATGTTGATGCTGTCCGTATGCCTCTGGTCTGCTAGTCGGGTGAGTCCAGTAGACCTGCTCTTTGCCCGATCAGCGACAGCGCCTTCGCCGAGCTCTGCGCCGAGCCGTCTTCCTCGCCCGAAGCGAGGAGGGTTGGCTCGGCTGGAGTTGGGGTTCGTGCTTATACCTGCCGATCTACCCAGCACGGTGTCACGTCAAAGCTGGAGCGGCTGCTCCGCGTTAAGGGAGAGTGAGCTCGGCGCTCTCTGTCGCCGACTTGAGCACAAGTCGAGGGAGGGAGACCTTTTTCAGCTTGCGCTCTGGGGCGCGAGAGAACTTGAGCTACTTGCCTTGGAATGTATAGCGCAGAGTACTGTAGGTGAACTGCTCGGCTCTCTCCCTCTTGCAAGTCGCCGACCGCTCCCCTTCTGCCGTCGTTTGCTCACTTGCGCTCACTCCTGCTTGTACTGCCTGACCACGCCTTTTCAACACGAAGCCTTCCATCACGCTCAGAATTGTTGCAGAACACTCTCGCCTCCCCTCCACTCTGCAGCAAGCCTTTTCTCAAGCCAAGCCCTCCACCTCGGTCTTCTTGGAACTCGTGCTCCTGGGCCTCACAGAGAGCTGCAGTCGACTTCGGACTTCGGTTCTCAAGCGAGCGAGATACCTACGCTTCCCCTCCCTCCAAGCCTTCCTAGCAAAGTGCAGAAGAAGCCGAGGTACAGGCGCCGAGCTCGGGGGAAGGGTAAGAAAGCTCGAAGGGCGGACAAGCCGAGTTTTCGAGCAAGCGAGGGCTATAGATAGCTGTAGGATGTAAAAGGCGACAGCAGCAGCAAGATGCGCAGAAGAGGAGGAGCAGGCGGAAGGTTGAAGGGATGGTGCTAAATCGAGTGCAAGAGCAGCCGAACTCGTGGGTATTGGGCCGTACTGAGTTAGAGAGCTGCCGAGCGAGTGCTGTAGTCGAGTGAGAATGTGCTACACACCACAGCCTTGATATATCATACTACAGCCAGAGGCTGAGCGCCGAAAACCGAAGAGGTCAAGGGCCTCGATCGACTGCGCTGGCCCGGAAGCTCCTCGCGCGCCTCGAGAGAGGTTGGCCTTGAACCTCAACTTGCTCGCCTGCACCGCTCGACTCGCTTCAAAGGCTTTACTGCGATATACCAGGCTACAGCTTCAACTACCTCTGCGCCCCCTCGGGCTTTCTCTCTCCCCTACCAGGCTACAGCCGCTCGCCACCCCTCGCTCCAGCAGCAAACGCACCGCCTCGTCCCTCGCTCTCGAACAACATGGCCGCTTTACCGCGCTCGTCGCCTTCCTCCTCCTCGCGCCCTCTACCCAACCCACCACCGCATCATCCTACAGCATCCTACGCTACACCACCGCCCAACCATCGAGGAGCGGACCCTTCAGACCCTTTCCTCGCCCAAAGTCGCGACATTGCTCTCACGGAGAGGGACAGGCAAGAGGGTTATGATGTCGAGCTGTTGAATGCTAGGCCGAGGGGGAATAGTAGTAGGAGATTAGCGGAGAAGGGTACAGATGGCGGGGAGTATCCCATGTACGAGAAGGGGGGAGCGGGAGGAGGAGGTTATGGCGCCGGCGCACTGGGTGCGGGAGCAGCGGGGGGTAGTCTGAGGGAAGGACCACCAAGACGAAGGACATTCGGCGCTGGAGGTGACCGAGGAGACGGCAGGAAATGGTACCTCCGTCCTCTCGCCCTCGCCATCATCCTAGGCTTGTTGCTCGCCGTGGCCCTCGCTCTGGGACTCGGCGTAGGCCTGAGCGAGGCGCACAAGAATCGCAACAAGAGCGCCGATGAGGATAATAGCGCTGCTGGCAACAAGACCGCCGGCAGCAGCGATTCGGCGGCGGCGGGAGGAGGAGGAGGATCCAGCTCAAGAGTCGCCGCAATGACCAAGAACGCTACAGCCTCCATCTTCACCGCCACGGGCACGGAAACCACCTCCGCCGGCACCGTGATCCCCTCCTCACTCTACACCGACCTCCCCTCGACCTCCTCCTTCGCCTCCTCCGAGATCGCCGCCGCCTCAGGTTCCGCCGCGTCCATCGACTCTCTCTTCCCCTCCTCCTCCGACCTACCCATCACCATCACCTCCACGGAGTCCTCCCCCTTCCCCACCGCCTTTGCCTCTACCTCCGCCTCGGCCATAGCCCCAGCATCGGGCACCACTCGCGCCTCCACGGGCAACCTTCCCATCCCTGCTAATTCGGCGACGACGCTGGGGACCGAGGTGATTAGTGTGGTCACGCCTTTGGGAGGGACGGATCGGGCGAGGGTTAGGTGCAGGGGTTAGAGCTCGAAGAGAAGGGGAGTGTATTTGTTTGGGTCGATGTAGGAGTAGAAGGTGGGGGTGCGAGAGGGAGCAGGGATTAGGGGATGGACATTTAGGCTGGCAGAACGATTCGCAACCACAGTAAGCTATTAATCGCGATTTCCGCTTGCTCGTCAAGCTGCTCGGCGCCGAGAGTGGAGAGGAGAGCGAAGTGGGGTATCGTGAGCATGAGACTGTCGCTACTCTCCGACCTCTATTCGACTACCTCGACGCTCCTCAACTGCACCATCGACTCTACAAAGCTTCCTTCAGCATCCCACGCGCCTCGCAGCTCCCTCAACCTTCCGCGCAGACGTGCAGTGGATCGCTTTTGTACGGCGATCTTTGAGCAAGACGAAAGCAGAGAAGCTGCAACCTTCTGCTCGCCGCTTGCTCCTGCTTCGGCCACTGAGCGATCGCCGAACTCGCTGCTCCTTTCCTGGTTTCCACTGTGCCGAGCAGAGAGCTCCCTCCAGCGTTGCGCTACCGAATTGCGGAGAATATGAACATGTCACTCCAGAGCTCATATTCAAGCTGCAGAGGCGACCTGAAGCCCTTCGCCGCAGCTCGGCCGACGACTTGTGTAAAGCGACGACGAGCGCCGAGCTGCGAGACGGGAGTGGCAGGGTCCACAAGCCCAAAGCGCCGTCGTCAATCAGCATTCCGCAGTACAAACCTTGCCATCAAGACGTGCACCTGTACAAACGCGCCGAACGCGGCTGCCTCGGCCGGAGGAGGCGAACGCCGAGCATCAAAATGCTCGAGCAAGCGCTCCTGCAGAGCCCACCGGGATCTCTGAACGCCCAGGTCCTGACGAGCGTCCCCTCAAGCGCATATGACGAGCGTCTCCTCAAGCGACTATCACCGCTCACCGACCCCATCTGAGAGTCAGCAAGCAAACGAAGCTTAACCTCAGCGCTCGTTTCTGGGGACGAGATTCGCAGCAAGGTTGACTGTGACGACGGTGGGCTGCAGCTGAGTACAACCCAGAGAGAAAGCTGCAAGATTCGCATCAAGAATTCACCTCACAAGACCTCGAGGACGGTATTGTCAAAGGCGAAACAGAGCGAGCCTTGCTTGCCGCCTGCGCCGAACCGGGAAGTTCGGCGAGCTGCACAGCCCTCACGGTGAGTGACTGAGTGGCTACCGAGCTCGGCAAACGGGACATACTCCTGCGCAACTTGCTTGGCAAGCTGAGAAGGCGTCAAAGTCGCCGAGCGAGCTCGACTGTCAGCAGAGAGTACAGTGGCTTGACGGTCGAGTTACGCCGGAGGAGCTCGAGAATGGAGAAGCTACAGCAGAAGTTTGTGCGAGAGACAGTCAGGATCCCTCAGCCTGAGCAGTGACTGAGTGACGCTTGCGCCCCCGACGATCCGCTCCGTGCGAAGGCCAGCCCTCGGCAAGGAGCTGGAGAGCCCCGAGGTCAGCCCTTGCGCTTCTGACATGCGCGAAGCCGATTGCAAGCGAGCTGCCAGCGCCAGCAAGCTGTATCACTCAGCCTCGGGTCGTCATGAATCCTCAGCTGAGCGAAAGCGGTGCGCTGCTTCGGGTGCTCAATCGACGGCGTGCTGCCAAGTGCTATAAGCATCGGTATGATTACAAGCGCGAACAATCTCCCTTAGTCTTGTCTTCCTATCGGAGGCTCCCAAGCGTGGCTCGCGGCGCTCGAGAAACCAGCGAAAGGTAACGCCGAGAGGCAAAAATCGCTTCAGCCGAGCTTTCAGTGGGTGGCATGGATCCTGTGAGTTGTGTGGCTCACTTCATAGAACCTATTTAGCGAGAGAGAGCAAGCGAGTCCGTCTGTACACTCTCGCTAGCCCGTCGCCAATCTCGTCGACGAGCTCGGCGAGGGTGTAAGCACCGCCAAGCGTCTCCTTCCTGCGTCTCCAGCTCTGTGCGAGAAGTCGATTTTATAGCAGGGTCGGGGAAGCTGCGATGCGGACGACCCAGCAACCAGTGCACTGCTCGTCAAGAACAGTGCAGGTCGGCGCAGGGGTATCGCCGGCGAGCTCGTGTGCTCCAGCAGGTTAAGCCTGGTCAGCATAGTACCATCCGGCAGCACGGTAGCTCATCTGTGAACCCAACAGTATCACTCCAGAGACCCGACGCTTCCGCCGAGCTTCTTTAAGCGAGGTGAGAAGGCAGAGCAGCCGAGCGTTGCGTCGCGGAGGAAGCGGATCGGTGCGGTGGCACAAGGTGTCACTGGCAGAAAGCGGTGACCATGCCTGCACCATCATGCATCATGAAGAATGCCGCGAGACGAGCTCACAGCAGCCTGCACGAAGCCTGGAGCTGCCCTTCTCGGCGCCGGCCCACACCGAAGACGTTTGCTGGAGGACGAGCTCCAGGCCCTCAGTCGTCTCTACATGCCGTAATTCTCAAAACAAAGTAGTATAGCTTGATGGTGCTGAAATCATCCGCTCGGCTCAACCTTCAGCGAGAGGCTAAGCCAGCGCGGAAAGGGTCGCGCCGAGCGACCCTCTTGCACAGCGTCTCAATGGCCTCCGGGGACGCCGACGGGCCGAGCGACGCGCGTAGCATACCTCGCCGACATCACTGCAAGCTCTCGACACCTCGGTCAAGAGCTCGACAGCGAACACGAGGGAGCGTCGAGGCGCCGCATGCTCCCGCTAGCAACTCCACTGAGCTACTGATGTTGCATCAAGAGATCTTCTATGTTGAGTGTGCACCGAAGCACCGTCGGGCCCGCCGGACGCCGACGTCCCTACCGAGACGTCTCCGCAAGCTTTCGGCCAGCGAAAAGCGAACCTCGGCGATGAGCTAGGACCAGCCGGCAAGGACATCTGCCTGCCCAAACATAAGCCAGGACTCCGAGGTGAAGCCTACAGCACGTTTTCTCGACATTACAGCCCTCCTACACCCCGCTGAACGTCGTCAACGGAGAAAAGAAGTGCTCGGCGAAGGCTCAACGCTCCAGAGCTCCCTGCCGCGTCCATGCCTCGGCAGGTAAGACACAGCACAAAGAGCGATGATTCGAGCGAGCAGAGCGAAGCCTGACCCCGCCTCTCGCACAGGAGGAGAAGCTGAGCCTGGCTAGCTCGGCGAGGCGCTCTCATCTTCTCAGCAGAGCTCCTGTCAGCGATGAGACTCTGAATAGCCCAGGAAACACTGCAACAGCATCCGAAGCGCCCACAGCCCCGCTGCGAGCACCCTGCAGAGCTGAGAAGTCAACTCGCCCTCTGCCGCCGTCTCGCTTGCTGCAGCTCGACAGAACCTCAGCTTCAAGCGCACGTGCGATGCGAGGGGAGGGTTATTTGGGAATACCTTACCCACTAGCCGCGAGTCACGCCCACAGCCAGTGCACAAGGACCCAGCGCGCCCAACCTTCTTCATCTCCCTCCCGTCCAGCTCGGCGAGCAGACCAGCCCACACGTGAAGACTTACAGCGTCCCTCCCAGCAGCCATCAGAGCACTCGTTCACCTCATCCACGGAAGCAGAAGCGAGACGCAGCAGAAAGCGAGCGAGACGAAGGAGGGAGAGAGGCGAGAGTCGAGCTGAGCGGCTGAAGAGGCTCGCTCTCGTCGGTCTTGGCTGAGCTACAGCGGCGGCTGCATGATATCGGGGAGACAAACAGCTGTACCTCCCGCTAATTTCTCGCTGTGCAGCTCTCTCCTCCATTTTCGCCTTCTCCAACACATCGCCGAGCTCCCTCCCAGCCTCGAAGGAAAAGCGAAAAGCAAGGTTGCACCGCATCACCAGCAGCAAATACAGCAGCACTTTCCCTTCCTCCTCCTCTCTCGCTCCTCCTTCAAAGCAAAGAGCACCAGCAGCAAGGCTTGGCGCAAATCATCGTCGAGTCGGCGCACTTCCTCCTTGAGCATTCGCACTGTCGCCGTCGTCTTGATGAGCTGCAACCCTGCCTTTGCCAGCGTAGGGCATCCTGTGCGCGCTTGAGGAGTCTTCATCTCCAGATCCTGTACCGCTTGAACGTAATCCCGCAAGGCTTGCTTTGGCTCCGGCCCGAGCTCATCGCCGAGCTCGGCGCATTCGAGCGAGGGCATAATGTCGCTGTTGCAGACCTCGGATGCAAAGAGTTGGTAGTGCGTACTAAGGCTGAGAAGGAGTGTCGACAGCAGTTGTCGAAGGTAGCTCATTCGCGAGTCAAAGCCGTGTTCTTGAAGGTGAGCGTTGAAGAGGTCGAGGGGAGTCGGTAGGAGGGAGATGCTGAGGGAGATCAGAGCGCGACGGGTGTGATGGTCGCCCGGAGGCGGTCCACGTACAGTAGAGTACAGGCGAAAGAGCTCTCGCGCTACGGCGAGTCGCGAGTGAGGCCTGTGAGAGTGAAGCGATACCCACGCTGTCGCCGCAGCTTCCGCCCCGGCATAGTAGGAAGGAGGACGATGAATCCTGTGCATAGCGATCGAAAGTATCACGAAAGGGCGAGTCTCGAGTTCGTTGAGCATTGCTAGCTGAGAAGCCAGCTCGCCGAAGGTCTCTGCGCGTCGGCGGGCGAGCTGAACGAGTCGGGCGACGGCGACGGCTTTCGGTGTGCGGACAAGGTAGCTGGCGGTCTCAAGACTATTAGCTACATCTTGCTGCTCGGAGAGATTCATAGATGCACGCACTCGTGGCGCAGCAACCCAGCAGCGAGGTGAGCGGCGTCTTTCCCAGCGACGTGCCAGACCAGCGCAGCAGCAGCAACGAGGAAGTGGCCTCCGACCCAGAGCATCGCCACAGCTACTCCAGTGCAGCACATCACGCAGACGGCGCCTGTAGATGAAGACGCTGTCAGCTCGGGAATGGAAACGTCTCGAAACGAGCTTACAGACGAAACAAGCTACAGCAAAGAGAACAGCAGGAGGGGTACTGAGCTCGCTCCACATCCTGTAGCTCGATTGGCGGCGGTGAAGTAGACGAGCAGCAACGAGCAGATGAGGGCGGGAGAGCAAGAGGCGAAGGCCGCGAGGCGAAGAGGTCGAGTTGATCAGCTCTCGTCGAGGTGCAGAGGGTGTGCAGGGCACCATACTAAGTTAGTTGACGGTAGGTACGGCTGGAACCCAATCTACTAGCACCGGCATACTCGGCTAGTCGCTTGCACGCCCTTTTCGTTCGCCGAGCGAGGTGCTGCACCTCAACAGCTCAGCCGAGGGCACTTGCAGCTGTATAGGACACCTACATGAGCCTAGAGAGTGGTAGACCTCTGCGCCGTCCTGTAAGAGGTCGTTCCTCGGGCACCAGGCCTTCGCCGAACGAACGCCGAGGACGCTCTTCGATTCTCCCCTCTGGCACTCTCTCCCACTGACACTATGATGAGGTGCACAATGTCGATTAGGTCTATTAGTCATGTCTATATACCGTCCTCCGCTCTATGTTCATCGTCGGCTTAGGTAGCCATGGCGCTCCGGGCGCGAATGCGAGCGCCGTAAAAGTAGAAGAGGAAGGGGACTGTAAGAGCGAGGGTCAGTGATGATACGAGCTAGATGGACACCGGTAGAAGCTCACTGGGTGCGAGGGCGAGCGAGATGAAGGCCATGAGCGAGCCGGCCCACTGTGAGTGAAGGAGGGTTAGCTTCTTGCTCGGCCCGGGCAGCAGGAGGAAACATACCTCGTTTCCGAGCCTCGCGTACATGTAGTCGATCCACCTGAAGATAACGAGACATATGGTCAGCACGAGGAGATAGCGGATGCCACAAGAAAAGCCTACATGGGCACGGAAGCACCAGCGAGAGAGCGGATGAAAGTCTTGGAAGCCATCGCCGAGGCTCCGTATTGCGTGTAAGTGTCTACGAGGTACGAGTTGGCCGAACTGTGCAAGAAGATGAACAGTCAGCTGCTGTCCTGTGCATGGCGCTCGAGCTTCCAACTCACATGTAGATGCCGACGAGCGAAAAGCCGAAAGGAATTCCGGCGATGGCAGGGCCGACCCACGAGGTCGAGGGGTTGCTGGTCCATGCGAAGATGAAGAGAGAGATGGGAAGAAGGATGGCGCATCCCATCATCATCGGGAGACGGGTCTCGGGGACGGTAGATCCTCCGTCGGCGAGGACTCGACGTTGATAGTAGTTCTCCTGCAGGCGAGCGGAGGGTCAGTGCTGGCTCCGCAGGTAGCAGAGTAGAAAACGAACCTGGATGGGACATCCGGTGACGGCGATGATGGCGATACCGATGAGGATGCCGAACTGAGAGGGAGGGAGGAAAGACGGCGGCGAGGGCAAAAAGTCAGTAAAACGGTCGTGCTGAGAGCAGGAGGTGCCACCTGTACTCACAAACACGAGTCCAGTCTGACCAGCATTGAATCCGTGACCCTCAGCGAAGACGATGGGCTATGAAAGGAAGAGGCGGAGGTCAGCGATCGATCCGTGGTCCGGCGCTCGTTTTGCAGCTGTATATTCCTGCAGAACGCTCCTATGTCCTGCCCTGCCCCAGAAGGAAGTCCCACTCACAACGGCGAAGAAAAACCCATATAACAAGCTGTACACTAGACAGAGAAACAACGAGAAAGCGGCCATCACGGGCTCGGTGACAAGCATGACCATGGGCCGAAGTAGCGCCTCCCTGACAATCTCGGCTCCAGGACGACGCTTCAGCTCCTGCTCGGTCATGATTGAGCTGTCGCCAGTCTGCTTGCGAAGCTGCTTGGCGCGGCGGGCGAGGAGAGTGGGAGCGTACTGTTCAGAGCCAAAGGGTCAGCAAGGAGCAGGGCTGAGGGGAGGCAGGCAAGTGACGTACGGTCTCGGGCATGAAAAAGAGGACGGCGAAGAAGAGGAAGCCGGTGAGGATGACTTGGAACCTGCGGTGCAGCATGGCGAGGGTCAGCGCCGAGCTCAGCAACCGAGGCGGGAAGAAGACGACTCGCCAGTAGATCCACCTCCACGAGACGTTCATAGCCATGTAGCCGCCGAAGATGGGACCGAGGCAGGGCGAGATGACCGTTGGATTGCACCGAGTCAGCACGAGAAGAGCGGAAGAGCGCCGAGCTGAAGCTCACAGAGGATCGACGAGAAGGCGCTCATCTTATGTCCTCGCTCGTTGACGCTCCACTGCAGAGGCAAGAAGTGTCAGATAAAGGTCTGCTACTCTAGCCAAGCACCCCAGACTCACGCAATCAGCGATTGACCCAGCGGCGTTGCACATCGGCGCCGAAGCAGCGAGGCCAGCCAAGAACCTGAAGACGATGAGGACTGCCATCGATTTGGCTACAGCACAAGGGATCGAGAAGATTGCGAAGAGTCCCATGGAGAGGAGGTAGATGACTGGATGGGGTCGAACGGAATCTGAATCAGCTCGGCTCGGTTTGGCGCTCCCCCAACGAGATAACTCACATTTCCTTCCCAGCAACTCGGACATAGGTGAGAGGAACAAAGGTCCCACTCCAAATCCAATGACAAATACGCAGACGGTGAGGTTGACCACCTCGGTCGAGGAGTGGAAGTGCTCCTTGACGGGCACGAGGCCGCCGGTGATGATGGAGGAGGAGAGGCCGACGTCGAAACAGAGGGCCGTGGCGATGACGGTGACGACCCTGGTACATTGGTGAAGGAAGGCGAGGGAGCGGGGGGAAGGAGGATCAGCAAGCGCCGAGCAGAGAGAGCCGGAGAACGAACTCACCACTTCCTAAAGTTGGAGAACTGCCTCGGGTCCTCCGGATCATTCTCCCTCCACGTAACAATCTTACTCTCCCCCTCCATTCCACCCTTCTTCCACCCCTTCTCCCCCTTCTCCACATCTCCCTCAGCAGCCTGAGCGCCGAGGTCAACGTGGGTCATCGAGCTCCTCCCACTCTCCAACTGGGGGTGGAGCTCACGAGCAGCGACGAGACCGGTAGAGGTGTGTGTCTCGTAGACGTCGGTGTGAGCGGCTGAGTCGGTCAGGGAGGGGAAGGTGGCCGCGTCGGCGGCGGGGAGGGGGTGAAGGTGTGGGTGGGAGAGGGCGGGTGGGGGTGTGGTCGGTGACATTGCTGTTGATGTGGAGGTGAAGGTGGCGAGGGTTGGAGCCGAAAGGGAGGGAGGGAGAAGGGAGGTCGGCGCTGAGCTCGGCCGATCTGAGTGATGGGTCTTGCGTTCGAAGGCCTGTGGCGGTTGGAAAGGGCGGGTGAGGTGAGGTGAGCTCGGGCGGTAGCAGTGAAGTGAAGGAAGGAGAGAGAGAAACTCACTATCTCTTTCAAGCAAAACCGCCAACCACCTCCCTCTCCCGCCGAACTCTGGGAAAAAAACGGCCGGCTTGACCTGGAAGCGCGGAAGGCTCGAGCTGCTTGCTCTTCCTCGCCTGCTGCTCGTGTACGCCACTCGTCCCGACTGTAGCGCATCACCAGTAGCTCGTTCGTATCGCTCTTGAACACTGGCGACTGATGGACGACCGAGCTGCGAGAGTTGGACCTGGCAACCTTGAGCGGGTGAACGCTGAGCAGGAGCCTTCAGCGATGAGGGTCACGTGATCCGCAAAAGTGTGGGGTGCCGGACTGGGGACGGCAAGCAGGATGGTGATGCGAGGGAGAAGTTGGCTTGATGATGAGGAAGAGGAAAAAGGGCCTGGTGATGAACGGGGGAAGAGAACGGAGGACGGAGCAGGAGAAGGAGGTGCCGAGAGAGGGCTCGAGCGGAGTGAAGCAGGTGTGGCGAATAGGTTGCTTGCGACGAGGCCGAGAAAGGGGCAGGCAGGAGAGGCTAGGGATGCATTCGCTGCAGAGTTGTAATCTGTAGAAGACGAAGGATGAGCTTTCGATCGACTGTTTCCATCGTCGTCAGCGCCGAGCGCCCCTGCCGAAGAGCAAGCGACTCACCTAGCTACAGAACGATCCTAGCGGGTAGATGTAGGGCGTGACACAGATACCAGGGCCTGTGATCGGGACAGCGAGTCAGCTCAGCCTTGGCTCGGGTCTCCTCAGCCTCCGCCGACGAAATCACGCCGAGCAGCATCGAGCGAAAGACGACTCGACTCACCTCTCTACTGCCACCGCATCCTCTCTCTCCTCCGCAGATACACCGGCAGTCAACGACCTAACGAGCCGTGTTGAACGAATGATCAGCACCCCTTCCTTCACTCCACGAGCAGCGCCAAACCAAGTCCGAACTCACCTCATCCCCATCTCTCTCTCCTCAATACCAAATACTCACACTAAAGCTCCTCTCCAGACTCATCATACTATGCCACCACCTGTCGACGCAAACTTCTCCACATCAGCTTTCGGCCTTCGCTTCGCCTCGCCTCGGCGCCTTCCTCCCTCCTCCAAGCCGGGGAGGGCACAGAAAGAGAGAGCAGCGCCAGAGAGAAACGAAAAACCCACCCAGGAGGCATGACCAATAAATCCCCCCTCGCCAATACAGCCTGCATCGCGAGCGGCTCGACGTGCTCGGCGAAGGAAGGGAACTGATCGAGCGGCGAAGAGGAGGGCTTCTTGCTCGTCTTCTTGCTCTTGCTGGTGGGAGGGTTTGCCGTCGTCTTGTTGTTGCTGGATGCAGAGGAGGCGGAGCTGGGCGAGGGGTTTAAATTCGAGCGCTCGGCGGTGGAGAGCGAGGTCGAGGTGGAGAGCGAGGTCGTGTTGGAGGGTGAAGGATCGGTGGGAAAGGCGTAGGGAGGGTTGGAGTTGGAGTCGGAGTAGTGGGAAGGGGTGGAGGAGGTCAAAAGAGTCGAGTTGGAGGGTGGGGGAAGGCAGAGGGTGCGGGAGGGTTTGAGCGAGGGTTCGACGCCGGCGGAAGAAGGGGGCCGGTCGGTGGTGGATGATGGCGAGGGAGCAGGGACGTGTAGATGTACCGGCAGCCTCGAGGTATTGGTGAGAAGATGGTTGGTCGCTCCTCCTCCCTCTCCCTCTCCCTCTCCCCCCGCCGAAGAAGACGGAGAGGAAGCAGCAGCAGCAGCACCCCAAGCCTCCATCCAAGGCCCACAGCGGGGGGGAGCGACCCAGAGCCATTTGGTGCCGACGATTTGGGCTGGATTGTGAGCGAGCGTAAGCGAGGGAGGGGGCGCATGGGGAGGGAGGGTGGGGAGTAGAGGGAGAAGGAGGGTGATCGAGTTGCGTTGAGAGCCGACGCATGAGAAAAGGACGACGAGGATGAGGAGGCAAGGAGATGAAAGCGAAGCGGTCAGCTCGCTCGGCGCTCGGCTCCCTCCCCAGCCCCAGCCGCTCAAGCTCACCAAAACAATTGAACCACCTATCCGTATGCGGCGGGCTGACAGTCCCTCGAGGTCCAAGCCAAGCGTTCATACTCCATCCATCGGGGTTGTTGGGTGGTCGATACTCGGCGCTGGGAGGGGGAGGAGCGGGAGGGGAGGAATACACGTAGTCCGGGATCAGGACGTCGGACAGGAGGGAGGGGAGCTGGTGAAAGAGGGTGTGTTGCGCTAGGTAGAGCTTCTCCCCCTCTTCCTCCTCGCCTTCTCCCGACTCGGAAGGGAAGATCGACTCCAAAAACTCGGCAAACGGCACAATCCGCTGCCCCCACCCTTCCTCCGTATAACTAGCCCCAACCTCCACCGGCACGACTCTGCCCCTCCCCGCCTTCTCCTGCAAGTACTCGCGCGAGTCCCACCGCCCGCGCTCGGTCGCCGGCCAGGAGAGACAGCCGCCTGAGATGATGAAAGGGCGGGAGAGGAGGGAGGGGGTGGTGAGGTAGTCGTCTAGCGTCGGCGCGTTTTGGGGGGAGAAGCGGGGGATCGGGTTGGTGAGATGTGGCGTAGGGAGGGGAGCGGGAGGGGAGGGCCGAGCGCGCTTCGATGGCGGTGAGGCGGGAGAGGCGGGCGAGGCAAGTCGGGATTGGCAGAGCGAGAGAAGAGCGAAAAGGGCGTCTTCCCGACTATCCCCTGGTGCACCTGCGACGATGAGCGCCATATCCAGTAGTCGGATCTGCTCGGTCCATCGTTCCTCCTCCTTCGTCTTCGGGGGCAAGAACAGCTGAGCGCACACTGCCAACAGCGTCGCATCGGTGTAGAGTCTCCTCCAGTAGAGAGGTACGTCCGAGTAGTGGTAGGAGAGGATCTTTTCGTCTGCTAGGCGGAGGAGGGAGCGGGCGAGATGGTGCGCTCGGAGGGTGCTGGTGTTGAGAGGGTCGGAGGGTGAAGGGGAGAGGAGGAGGGAGGAGATGAGGGAGAGTTGGTACAGGACTGGTGGACCGCAGAGGGCGAGATCTGGTGCACAGAGAGACGGTCAGCGAAGAGGGAGAGAGCAGCGGGAGAGAGCAGCGGGAGAGAGCAGAGAGGGGACGGACCGGTTTGGGTGCTCAATAAGTGGGAGAGCACAGTAGACATTTCTGTAGCTGATTCGACCTGTTGAGCCATGCTGTAGCTGAGTAGACTCCCTTTCGAGCGCAACTAGACGGAGCGCAAGAGTACTGAGACGCGCTTCAGCTTGTTGCTCGTGCTCTTTTCGTTCCCAGTCGGCGGTACAAGGCTACAACTTTCTCCTCTGTAACTGCTCTAATGACTCTCCTACGCGACACCTCGTTACACAGCAGGTATCACTACGCCCGATTACTCATGTTCGTCTGCCCTCTCCTCTCCCCTCTCCTCTCTCCTCTCTCCTCTCAGCTCAGCGCCAGCTAACCCCTTCCTTTTCTGCACCTCATCAGCACTCCCCTTCCCTCTTCCAACCAACCAGCAGCAACACCAATAGACCGCATCGCCCTCCTCTCCCTCGCCCACAAAGCTTTGACCGAATGGTTTGGTCCAGCGGGAGGGATCAGCGGGGTCGAGCTACAGGTACTTTGCGTGGAGGAGGTTTCTGATGCAGGGGATGCAGCGAGGGAAGCGGTGCTGAGGTTTCCCGCGGCGTGAGTTCCCTCTCCCTTCTCTCTCCCTCCTCGCTCACCCAGCTAACATGCTCGATGACACGGCCTACAGATCCGCCCACCTCCCTCTCACAGCCCTACCCCTCACCCCCGCCTCCTACGATGGGCAATCCTACTCGCTCCGCATCCTGGCGAGCTCGGACGACCTCGGCAGGTTGGGAGGGAAGAGCGGGAGGGGAGCGAGTGGGTGGGAGGAGTGGAGGGAGGGGCTGAGGAGTGGTTGAGTGGGGTCGGTTGAGTACTGGACAGGAGGAAGGAGATGCGGAGACGAGGGATAGGGACCGGGAGGCAAGAGGCAAGAGGGATGGGAGGAGGGCCGAGGTAAGCTGCTTTTTTCCCGCTCTTCCCGACAGCCTGAGGGTCCCGCTGACCTCGTAGCGCCTGTACAGGTTCCTACACCTCGAGCCGACTCCCAACCCCCCGGTCCGTCGCCCTCGTCTCCTCGCCGATGGGACCAGCCGCAAGCCAGCGCAGCGCCGAGCTCGTTTGCTAGGCTTTAGGAGGCGGCTGAGAGCCCCTTAAGCAGCTCGGAGCAGCGCGTTCAATTATAGTGCTGTAGCAGGGAGGTAATGAGCGCTCTGTAGGCTGTACTGCACTCGGATGAGAGCGCTCAGAGCTGACTGCGAGAGCGAGCCGACATTCGGGGTCGAGCTGTAGTGGAGCGAAACTGAGCCCTGCGCTGGCAGCGAGCAAGGCGAATCTTTCCGCAAACCACTGGCCTCCCTACAGCTCTCTGCACCCACTTGAGCATCGACCGCGCCCTTGCTCGATCTGCTCCTCCGCGTTTCGTCTCTCTCCCTCCTTCTCGCTTCTCGCTTCTCGTTTCTCGTTTCTCGCCTCGCCTCAGCAGCGATGTCATACTACGCCTCCCAACCCTTCTCCGACTCGTATGTTTTCTCCTCCTCCCACTGCTGCGCTACAATTCGAACTAAGCTGACACGCCACGCCGCGCCCCCACCTCTCTCATCTCTCCCGCTCGCTCTCGAACAGGCCACCTCGCCATCACCAGCACCAGCAGCAGCACGGCGGGCAGAGGCTCCAACGTTCTCAAGAGGGAGGGTATGGTTATGGGCAGGTGGAGGAGGAGCAGGGAGGAAGAGATGGCGACGAGGAGGGGGAGACGCACCGCCGTCGTCGTCGTCATTCCCGTTCCCGTTCCCGCTCGAGGTCAAGGTCGAGGGAGAGGTCGAGGTCGAGGGAGCGGCAGCACGGTGGAGGTGGAGGAAGGCAGCAGCAGCAGCAGCAGTATGGCGGAGGAGAGGGGTTGAGGTTCGAGTCGCCTGGAGGAGGGGCGGAGCAGGAGCAGGAGCAGGAGCAGGAGGGGTATGAGCGCCAGCATGAGCAACTAGGAGGAGGGGGAGGAGGGGGAGGAGGGGGGTATAGCGCTCAAGGCTACAATACGAGCTACGAGCAGCCCGAGCGCTACCAGCAGCAGCAGGAGGAGCGCCTTTCCCACGCCCCCGCCCACGGCGCCGAGTTGGGCTCTGGCCGACAGCAGCAACAGGGCTACAGCTCGGCAGGAGGAGGAGGAACCTACGCCAAACAGGAGGAGCAGGGGGAATCGCCCTACCCCACTTCTTCTTCCTACCAGCAGCAGCACTCGTCCTCGGCGACCTCCTCCTCCTCTCCCTACCCTCCTCCCACCACCAACTCCCCCTACCCACCCTACCACGGCCCCTCCTCATCGGGCTTCGGCGCCTCCGCTTCGACGGGAGGTAAGCCCGCTCAATATGCTTCGATGCCGGTGCATCAGAGCGCCGAGGTGGGGGAGGAGGGGAGGTATAGTGATATGAGTGGACGACGTACGTTCCATTTTTTTCTCCCTCTTCTTGCCCCACCCATGATTTGCCCTCTCCCCCGTCTCGCGCTAGGCTTCGGCGCGGCGGAGAGCAGAACCCCGCCGAGCGCACCGTTGACGCGCGCGCTGCACGATAACAGGCAAAGCCCTCTTCATCGGCATCAACTACTCGTCTTCCTCCCACGCCCTTAAGGGCTGCCATAACGACGTGGCCAACCTTTCGCGGTGGGTGCAGGGGCAAGGGTATGAGGAGAGGGATTGCAGGTTCTTGATGGAAAATGGTGGGAGGAGCGAGGAGCCGAATAAGGGGAATATGGTGAGTTTGTCCGCTCTGCTGAAGGGAGGGAGAGGATGGGGGGGGAGGGATGGGTGCTGATCAGGAAGGGGATTGGGACACAGATTGAGGCGATGAAATGGCTCGTGGCCGATGCGAGACCGAACGACGTCCTGTTCTTTCACTACTCTGGTTCGTCATTCCCTCTCTTCTCCTTTCGTTGCCTTTCCCTTTTCCCCTCCTCTCCACCGCACGCCCCGTCGACGCTCTCAGTCCTCGGTCTGCTCGCCCAGGCTCCCTCTCACCTCTCCCACTAAGACTGAACTCGACTCCCCTCTCACCCCAAATAGGGCACGGCTCCCAACAAGTTACCAACCAGAACGACGAAGCCGACGGTATGGCCGAGACGATTTGTCCGGTGGACTACGAGACGAGTGGGATGATCCCGGATGATGAGCTGCATCAGATCCTGGTGAGCCCGCTTCCCAAGGGGTGTAGGTTGACGGCGATTTTCGATTGTGTGAGTTTTGGGCCTGTTCCTTCTTCCTTGTTTCATCGCCGTCTCGGTGAAGGGGCTCAGAACGGGCGTGGGGAGAAGGAGGAAGGAAGAAGAAGGAAGAAAGAGAAAGCTGATGAATTGTTGCTACTACGATGGGCAGTGCCACTCGGGATCAAGCCTCGATTGTCCGTACATGTACAGCACGAGTGGCAAGCTCAAAGGACCCGAGTACGTCTCCCCTCCATTGCCTCCTTCTCCTCTCTTCTCCTGTCCTTCTCTCCACTCACCTCCTCCCCCCCCCCCCACCGCAACAGCTACACCACCGACCTCAAGACGGGCGCCATGTCCGCGTTCAAAGCCTACACCACTCGCGACCTCGGCGGCTTGTTCGAGACCTTGGCTGTGACGGGTAAGAAGGTCTTTGAGGGGCAACAGGCGGTGGAGGTTAGTAGAAGAACGAGGGGGAGTGAGGCGGATGTGATTAGTTGGAGTGGGTACGTCGCTTTCTCCTCCACTCGTCCCCTTGCCCGAGCGCGCGCGCGCCGAAGCTGGTCGGAAATCATGATGCTGACGTGTGCGAGTGGATTTGGAAACAGATGCAAGGATGACCAAACTTCTGCTGATGCTTCCGAGGGAGGTCAAGCCACGGGAGCTATGAGCCATGCCTTCGTGGCTGCCTTGACTAAGGCGCCGAAGCAGACGTACAAGTGAGCGCTTCTTCTCCTTCCGAACGAACGCTCGCTGACTGGCGCTGTGTGGGATGTAACAGCCAACTGCTCAACACTAGTACGTCTCGCACCCACTCGGCCTCGCCTTCTCCACCTGCTCGGCGCCTCCGAGCTGCGCTGACCTCGCCCGCGTGCACCACACAGTCCGGGACGAGCTCAAAGGGAAGTACGACCAGAAGCCTCAGCTTTCGTGGTGCGTCGTTCTTTCTCTTCTCCTCTCTGCCCTGCTCTTCCCTCCGACACCTCCTTCCTCTCCTTGCTCTTCGAGCCGAGCTGCCCCTTTGACTCTCAAGTGCTGACGAGCGTGCTGACCCTCGGCCTCGGTCCACACAGCTCCCACGAGTTGGATTGCGACTTGATGGCCGTCTTCTAGGCTTGCTTGCTTGCTTGCTGAGGACGAAGGGACAGGGAGCGGGAAGGGAAGGGAAGCTCGGCGCTGGTTCGCCCGACTCGAGGGCTTGAGGCTTGTTAGATACAAAAGGCTGAAGAAGCAGCGATAGCAATGCCCAAGAGACTGTTCATTGCCCTACATCACTGTCGCCGTCCGGCCTGCGGCTCGCCACACCGACTCAAGCTCGACCTTCGACCCGCTCAACTCGACTTCGCCTCTCTCTCTCTCCTCCGTCTCACTCGCTTCGTGCTTCGTCTCACGTTTGCTTCTGTGCTTGCTCTCCACGAGCGCTCTGCTACCTGCTGGGAGGCAGGCTGTAAGTCATTAAGCGTGGGCTGGCCTGCTCGCCGAACTGGAGGGGAGGGAGATGAACAGAGGAGGGCTTGCTGGCTCCTTGTGCGCTGGCCGTGGGCGGTGCTCGCGGCTGGTAAATGAGGTGGGTCTCAGGCTGAGTCTGCTTCCCCCTGCCTCGCGCCACGAGGTCGCTGCACTCGAGTGTAACAGCCAGCTGAAAGAGAGGGCGGGTCAACGGCCAAGCCCTGCAGGGCGCTCGCAGTGGGGCTGTGGGCGCTCTCAGTGATGCGTGATGTTGCTCCGAGACCGCAATAGCGATTTCATGGACGCAAGCTGGCATGCCGCTCTCCAGCAGACGAGAGCGCCTCGACGGGCTCGGCAGGCTGGGCTCCTCCTCGTCTGAGGGAGGGCTGGTCTCGCTTAGCTGCTCCCGAGGACTTCCTCGTCCTATATTAAGCTGGCTCGAGCGCGCAGAGTGAAGCCTGAGTCAGCTTGCCGAGCTCTTGAGCGTGCAGCACCCCTCGCCGAGAGCCTCACTTCTCCGTTGGCGAGGGTCAGTAGGGAGTGGAGATGCTGTCGCGGCCTTTGAGTGTGCTTCATCCCGATAAACTGGTCCTCGTGCCACTTCGAGAAGCTGCCAGTGCTCGCCCGCCGCTCCCAGCCCGCCGCCGAGGTTCGCTCTTCTCACGCCGGAAGCTTGCAGAAACGTTCGTCGGCCGCGTGCGCTGCAGGTCACAGCTGAGACGTATACATAGCTCTGCGCACCTGTTTCGACTTTCAGGGAGGTGCATGAAGTGGGTAGATGACACCTGTAGCGGGAGTAGGCGACCGCTCGGCGCTCCCTTGATTCGCTGCCGAGCTCTTGAGGAAGATTCTGAGAGCTTGCAGTGATGCTGGTGGCATGTCTGCGCGTCTTTAACACGTCGCTCGGTCCGTCAGGGTCAATGGGAGCGACTGAGACGCCGTGCAAGAGAGTCGCTCGGCGCAACGCTTTCCGCGCCGGCTGAGCCTCTCGCTGGAGGTTGGGCTGGGCGGATGACCTCAATGCTATCGAGCGACATCACTGCTTTCTGGAAGGTACTCTGTGAAACGACGACCGAGGGCGCGGAGCTTGTCCTCCAGCAAGTTTCTTCGGTGTGGACCGGCGCCGAGAGGGCTACTTTAGGCGGTTTAAAGCAGGCTGCTATGGGTTCGGTCGACAGTGGTCTGTGTGATCAGTGGCTATGACATCGCCTATTACCCTCCTGCTCGCTCCGATTCGTGCGGGCGCACTGAGTCGCCTTTTCTCTCCGGTTCGGCTGCTCTGGCTTCTCGCTTCGCTTGCAGACGCTCGATGAGGCGTCGAGTTCCGTGAGTGATGCAGTCCGCGTCTTGAGGCAGTGCTAATATGATCAAATGATGAACTGCTGGTCTTGCTCAGCCTGGCGGATCAATCGAGCTCGTCGTTAGCGAAGCTTCCGCGCCGAGCCGCGTTACTCTACCGAGTACGGCATTTGACGCTGCCTGGCTGATCTTGGAGGTCGTATCACACTTGTTATCCCAATCCTACTTCGCCGCGGCGTTATCAAGCAGCAATGAGACCCACGAAGGTGCTTCAATTCTCGTCGAGCTGGCCGCCGAGAGCGGTGGCGGGCTTGTGAGTGTGTGAGAGCGTGGTCACTCGTCCCCAGCGCTCCATTGTAGGTTTTACCTGAGGAGATCGTGGTGCTGGAAAGCCGGAGGTACACTCTACAGCGGCCGCTGACACTCGGTGGTCGTTTCGCCTTGCTTCCCGACGCCTTGTGCGGCGCTGGGGACTCTGCAAGGCTGTACACGGGCTGGTGCCAGGATTTCGATGAGATGAGCCTGCACGTCAGGTAGTGCAGCATGATGTATGGCCAGAGCTTGCTCGCCTTTGAGAAGCGCTTCTTACACCGAGCGCTCGAAGGCTCGCTGGGCTGGCGGTTCTTGCGCCTTTGCTGAGCTCAGCTCGGTGCAAGCGTGAGATCTGAGTCTGCTAGCGAGCTCTGAATAATCTAAGAAACAATACAGTGCGCTGTCGGAGTCTGGCGCGGAACTCACCTTTCGCGATGGGTGCTCGGTCGAGCCTTTCGCACTTCTCTTGCACTCTAGCAGGCTCGCTGGAAGTGTGTTACGCCCGCTCCGATGTTGCGGATCTGATCTGACGGTGCAAGACTGAGCTGATTGTCGGTTCGGGCTACTCGGAGGATCGCTCGGCGCCGACTATTTGCCGAGCTCGCCTTCGAACGGGAGCAGGACGCTCGTCGCCGATATTCTTACAGTCTCGCTAGTACCATGTTGGCGACTCTGTAGGATAGCTTGGCTGGATCTTCTCTTGCAGTCCCAATTCCTCGGACCAGCGCCTGCTCGGTAGAGAGGGAGAGCAACTCGCAGCAGCGCAGGCAGGCGTGCACTGCTCATCTTGTTCCCAAACGGGAGTAAGAATGGCTGACGTTCGTCGTCACCAGGTCTTGCGGCATTGCTCGTCATCCGGGCTCAGTGGACCCGCTCTCGACTCGATAAGCGACAGCGCCTTCGCCGAGCTCTGCGCCCGGCCTTCCTCGCTCGAAACGAAGAAGGGTTGCACAGCTGCATTGAGATGGGTCGTTAGCCTGACAGTATGCCAAGAGCTGTTGTACACTGAGACAGTAGCACCTTCTCTGCGTGAAGGGAGACTGAGCACGGCGCCATCACCATGCCACTTGGGCGCGGTCGGAGGAAAGAGACCATTCTCGGCTCGCCCTCTGTCGTTGAGCGATGACATTGTACATCAAATAGGCCCGGTGGCTTCGCAGGTGTGCTCCCCTTGTGCTCAACCTCGGATTTGGCTCGGCTCGCTCGGCTTCGGAATCGAGGTTAATTTCTCGCTTCATGCTTCCCGCTCTTCCAACCGAGCTGTCTCTTCGAGGCGAAGCTCTTTTCGCTCATAGACCCATCGTGGAAAACACCTCACCTCCCCTTCCGTCTCAGCAAGCCTTTTCCCAGCCAAGCCCTCCACCTCGGTCTTATCCAAGCTCGCTCTCCTGGGACTTATACGATGTTGTATGCGACTTCAAAGCTCGGTTCTCGAGCAAGCGAGATACGGACTCCCACCCTCTTTCCAAGCCTTCCTATTAAGGTGCAGAAGGAAGTGAGTCGAGGTACAGGCGCCGAGTTCCGGGAATGGGGCAGGGTTCGAAGGGCGGCGACGGCACACACATCCGCAACGCTACAGATTGCTTACTGCGCGGTGGATGTAGCAGTTTAGCTACATTTGGACAAATGTAGGATAAACCAAGAGTCGAAGAACAGGGCTAAATGACTGCAAGGTCAACCTCGGCGTTCGTTCGGCGCTTGTTTGGGAGACGCAGGGAGGGTGCGTCTAGGCGGGTTGGCGATGAGTATCAGGTCTAGGAAAGTGTTGTTGAAGCTGCTCTACGACAAGTCGGCCTACGAAAGCTGCCTCCTTGTGTAAGGCGGCTGCTCGGCGACGAAGGGATTCGGAGGTGAAACAGGACGAAGACGAGATCATTATGCTGATGTAGAAGGCTAGGAATGGAGTCGTCTGCCTGCGAATGAGCTACAGCGGCTATCCACACACCCACACACCCCTCTGGGAGGCTCAACTCACTCACTTCGCCTCTTTCGCTTCTTGCTCTCCTGCCCTCACTTGCTCGTCTCCCGTCTCCATCTCACCACTGACCAGGGACCTACATCATGAGCCGAGTGCTTCGCTGGGCTCAGGCGACTTTCCGCGCTGTAGCTTATGTCGTCTGTGCGTTCATCTCCAAACGTCTTATAGCTCCAAGAGCACCGCGCTGACCGCTCTTCACACAGACCAGCTGATGGTGTGCATGGGCTTCTGCGCTCTTCTCATGGTCCTTCCTGCATGGATAGCATGGCATTTCACTATCGCCGTCGTCTCGCTGGTCTGGCATCTTGTGGGGAAGGACGCGGTGGCCATCGCTGCTGCTCTGGTGCATCACGAGTGAGTCCGACGATTCGTAGAGCAGACTACAGAGCTCATACGTCTCTCGTCATAGCTACCGCGCTCGGAATCCGAAAGACGTCGCCATCTCCCAGCTCATTCACCTCAATCGCCAGCACTCGACCCTCCTCAGCAATCTCGTCTACTACCAAGGTAAACTCAACTCCCTGGAACGGGATTCCGCTCATCGCTATCGACCTCCTCCATCCTTCCTCGCCGGCGTCTCAGCGGGAACTTCGGCGTGGATCTCGCTTCACTCCGAAGTGCCCGGCGCTCGACTGGCCGCTTCACGGCAGCTGGCTCAGTTTTGCTCGTCAGCATCTCGGCCAGCGGTAATGCCGCCGAACCCTCACCTGACTCGCTCCGCTATCCTCTCGCTCGGCACTTCTCTCCTCCCCACTCCCCTCGCCCTCCTGGACGCTCATCTCAACGAGCACGGCGTCCTCGGCCTCGCCAGTTTCGGTCGCTATCTTACCCAACTCGTCGTCATCACACTCCACCTACACTATCTATCGCTTGCCTACAGTTTGAGCGGTGGAGATGGTATGCGCTCCGTCTCGAGCGCCGATTGTTACGGGAGCGAGCAGGGGAAGGACCTTATGGCGTTCGCAGAGGGCATGGAAGCGCTAGAGATGGACTCGATTGGGAGACCGTCGTCTGAGCTGGCGATGGCGGGCCTGCAGATGATCAGGATTGGCGCAAAGACGGCGATGCTCGAGCGGGAGGAACGCCGAGTTCGGGCGAGGGCGTTCGACGGGCTCTTATTGGTGCTGTGTCGGTGGAAGGAGGAAAAGGAATTGAAGAGATCCGGCAAATGGCATTGTAACCGATGCTGGTGAGGTAGGGCTGTTGTATTGCAGTGTTGTTTCTTGTTGACGAACGAGCGCCGAGTCGGCCGAGAGAGAGCCGGTCCGAGGGCGTGAGACTGAGGCGAAGGCTGAAAACTCCAACACCGCTTCAGGCTATGAACTACAAAAGCTGAGCTGAAGGGCAGTCAGCTGCTCGACTTCGCCGAGGCTTGAGCAATCGAGCGCTTGATCTCGTCTCGACTCTCTCTCTCCGCCAACTTTCGCTGTTGTTCCTCGTCTCATGTCCAACCGGCCGAGCAAGTACGGCATCAAGGACAAGCGATCTAAACCTGAGGTAGCCAAGGGCGAGCGACGGGCCCAGCGTTGCGAGGAGCGGGAGCTCGAGGAAGGACGAGCTGCCATCGTCGAGCTCGAGGGGCGCATTGCAGAGGCTCGAAACGCGGGTGGGCAGGGGAAGAGCAAGCCTGCACCGGAGAATGAGCAGATGAGGAAGCTGGTGCTGGACTTAGCCGAAGAGCGGAAGAAAGTGAGTCGAGACGAGAGCGAGTTGGCCGGAGGAGACGGAGCTGACTGGCCGGCAACAGGCTGCTCGCCTACAACTCGACCTACAGAGCAAGCAGGATCAGATGGCTCAAGTACTAGCTCGTCTCGACGACTTCCAAGAAGCGCCTGCTCGCCTGCACAACAGCCTCAATAGGACTCGCACCTCGCTCAGCGCCGTCGCTTCGACCACCGAGCAGCGTAGGGAAGTCCTTCGAGCCCTTGTTGGACAGCAGAAGCAAGCGTTGGTCTCTCTCGGAGTCTCAGAACACGCCAAGAAGGTCAGTCGATTTCCTTCTCGCATTTCAGACGATCGCCGAAGAAGCTGACCTACCTCCAATGCTACAGATCACCTCGAAGGAGGACTCTGTCTCTCCTCAAGCGTTCCAAGACTCACTCGAGGAACTTTTGGGCAAGCTCTCCTTCGCCTGGCAGTCAAATGAAGCTGGCGTACCGAACCTTTCGTTCTCCCCGTCGCTGCTGGAAGAACTATCTGGCCTGTGCGTCCATGAATCGGCTCCGAGTGGTGCTTCTCAGCGACATCGCTCCCCACTCATCCTCTTCCGAGCTCCGTAGACTTCCTCCAAGCGACACTTTGCCGACCTCGGCGCTCAGCCTCGGCGTGACTCAAGCAGCCTCCGCCGGCACCGCAGACCCACTACCTCTTCCTGGCTCACTTCAGTACAGCGGCAGTAACCCAAGTGATACTCAACGCCCTGATGTAGCTGACGCTCGTCGCTTGGAGCTCCTCAAAGACCTTGCAAGCGCTCAAGCACGACTCAGCAGCGAGAAGCGCCGAGCAGCTGCCGCCGAACGTCGTCTTCGAGCTAGAGCGCAGCAAGGTGGACGCCAGAGGTTTCGCGTCGCTTCGCACATGCCGTGTCTGACTCCGCGCTCTCTCTCTGCAGACCTTCCTACCCCTCCTGCTTTGCCTCGGGCTGCTCGGTTCTCGGCCAAATCCCAGCCCGGAAGCCTCGTCTCTCGACTCCACAAGAGCTCACAAGATCTCACCAGGGTCATCAAGGAGCTGCGAGACGAGCAGTGTGAGTTTCCCGTCTCTCCGAATCCGATGCTCGCGCGGCTCGGCTCGGCGATCGAGGCTCGAGGCTGACGACCAGTTTTTCCACAGCTGAGCTTCTACACAGGCTGGGCACAAAATCGAGGGATGTAGCTTAGTAGTAGCAGTAGGACCAACCGACCTGGTGAGCTTGAGTCTGCAGAAGCGGGGAGCGAGAGGTCAGCCGAGCAGACGAGAAGCGGGCGAGTCCCAAGCAGCAAATGCAAACTCACGAAGTCTTCCTCAATAATGGCTGATATCCATCTCCACCTCGGGCAGCTGATTGCGGAAGCTCTGCTCTGGGTCATAGCCCACCCAGCCCGTCTCCCTTGAAGTCTCGGGGTGGCCCTCGTTGCCGGCGATCGCAAGGGTCTTGACCCGCTTGCGAGCGATGTGGTGCACCAAGTTATTGAGGTCGACGAATGGGATCCGACCGTCCTCGAAGGAGAGAAAGAGGGATGGAAGGTCGTGCGGGAGGTAGGAGAGGGTGGTAGCGATCGTTTTGATGGCGTCGCTGCCGCTTGAACGGGTGGTGAGCTCGAGAGAAGCGAGTTGCAGACAGCTCTTGAGGGCAGACTGCACTTCTTTGATGTTGATGTCCCCCGTGTCCAATCCTCTTAGAACTCGGAGGTCGAATGCGGAGCCGAGGAGGGTGAACCGAATGAGGACCTTGCGAGCGGAGGACGATGACTCTGGGACTGCGAGAGGGAGAGAGAGGACATGCAGCGAGTCGCTAGCGAGTTTGAGGTGGGTGACTGTTGTGGGAATGATGATGAAAGAGGTGCCCAGGTCGAGAACGCGGAGAGCGAACGGCAGCGCCGAGCCGTCGAACTGGACCTTGGCTTCGAGGACGAGGGCGGCGAGCTCTGGAGGGCAAGTCGGATCAGCAACTGACACGATTGGGATGTACCTCAGGAGAACGCACTCGACAGTGAAGCTCGTCTGAGCGTTTGCTCGAAATGAAAGACCTGGTCGATGTTATGCCGAACGTGCAAGCTGGTGAGCGCCGTAGCGCCGTCCAGGAGTTGGTGCAGCTGCGTCTGCTCTACCAACTCCGTCCTCAGCGAGCGAACGATGCTGAGGCGCATTGGCGGGCTGTCGAGGAATCGGCGGGCGTGATCATCCGAGCCGAGCCAGACGTCGGCGTTGAGCCAGTGCTGAGCTGTTGCTGTCCATCTCTGAGCTACGAGAGCCAGGGAGCGTAGTGTCGTAGAGCGAGCGGACCAGTCCTCTGGCGTTGAGAAGAGAGGGCACTCTTGAGCGCGTTCGACGATGAGATGAACGATTTCGGCGGGAAGGGGGTCCATAGCGGTGGTAAATGGCGTGTTTCGAGAGGGTGGAAGTGGTGGTGAGGTTGCAGGTCCTCAGGACGCCTGCTGAAGGCGAAATCAGCGGGAGGAATTGGCGGCGCGTCGAGCAAAGGACTCACTTGAGAGAGGCTCGTCAAGCTGGTGTACGAGAGCAGCTACTGTAGCTTCAGACTTTTACAAAGCTTCCACGACGAGACTAAGAGTCGAGAGCAGCGAGAAGGCGGAGTGCAAGAGCAGCGAGCCGATTCTCGAGCTTGTCCTGGACGTCAGGGGCATTTTGCGAGCGGTACATCTCAGTCGGCGTGTCGTCGAGCAGCATCGATACGCTTCTGTGCGCTGCGTGCTTTCTTCGAGCGGATCTCGCAGATCCCAGCGCTCGCTCGGCGAAGGCTGCACTCGCCGAGCCGTCTCAGAGAGTCAATATCGGGCGCAGACTGTTGTAAGTGGATATAGAGAACATCTTGTATTCTTCTTACTTGCAAGCCTGCACCAATAGCAACACCCTCTCCACCCTAAGCTCCAGCTCCCCTCGGCCCTAATCATCTCGGCGGCGCCGGAAACTCCCTAGTCAGGTCCTCTTCCTCCCTCTCTCGTCCTCTCCGATCCCTTGCATTCTCATCATCCGACTCCTCATCCGAGTCCAACCACGAGACGGCCGAGTCGAGCGAGTACGTCGAATTTCGGTCGACTTGTCGGCGCTGCTGAGGAGGAGGGGGCTGTCGAGGGTCGTAGCGCGAGGCAGAGGTGGTCGGCTTGATAGACGCTGGGACTGGTGGAGCGTCCGGGAATGAGTAGGAAGGATGAGGCTGTCGCTGAGAGGAAGGMGGAGGGGGAAGATGGGCCGAGGTGAGAGGTGCAGGAGGCCGAGACGGCTGCTTGGAGAGGCGGATCGAGGGTCGTGACTGGTCGGAAGGGAATCGAGCAGCTTGCAGATGCTGTTCGTGTGACTCCGTGGCTGGAGGATGGGCCTTCAGCGACCGCTGAGCCAGCGGCGCTGGTGGAGGAGTCGACCGAGCGAGAGTTGGAAGGTGAGCAAAGGTCGAGCGCGTTGCTGGCGGCGGGATGTAAGACGGATTCGAGTGTTTTGCGATTGCTGTAGGCGTTGAAGCCGGAGTAGTCGAGAGGGCGGCGAACGGATGCGCTTCCTCTCGCTCCCCGCCCTCGACCTCGGCCAGTGATGGTAACGGCAGCGGCGGCGCTCTCCCTGGTCCTCCACGAGCGAAGAAGGGTTCCAAAGGCGAGGAGATGGTCATAATCGACTCCCTCGAAGGGTGGGCGAGGCATCCCGAAGTGAATCCTGTTCCGATGGGGGCATGCGCGTCGACCGGAGGCGACGTTGAGCCCGTGGAGGACGACCATTGCGAGGTGAGGCCAGGTCGAGATGGTACTTGAAGTGCTGAGGGTGCTGCCTCATCCCCCGAATCGTCGCTCCAGTCCAAGAACCAGCGACTGTCCCTGTTCGACGCTCCTCCGTTCCGGACCTTCGGCGCTAAACCGGCAACAGCCATTCCTCTCCCTCGTCCAGCACCTCCTTTCTGACCCGCATCGCTCGGCATCGGCGCTCTACCCTTCTCAGCACTCTGCTCTCCCTTCCCAGCTCCTCTTTTCCGCTCCACTCCCCTCCCCCCGCCGACCGATGCGCACCTTGGCAGCTCGTCTCTCCTCCCTTCGAGCGCCTCCAGAGCGTTCCCGCGCTGAACACCTCGCGTACGGCTCGAAGCGACCGAGACGAGAGTGTTGGATTGAGCGAGGACGGCGGAGGATGGGCGAGCGGCGGATTTCGGTGGGAGCGGAGGGATGGGGATAGAGGGCCTGCGCTGGGAAGGAGGGCGGGAGGTGAAAGGTGACGTTTGTGAAGATGATGGTAGAGGAGGTGCCGAGGTAGGTTGGTGGTGCGGGCGTGGCAATGGAATGGGAGGAGGCGGTTTGGCGAAAATCGGCGAGGAGGAGAAGTAGGTCGAAGGCGTACTCGGGCTCGTAGGCCCACTTTCCTCTCCGTCCCCTCTTCGGTCGTATCTTCGACCGGCGTACTCCCTCCGCTCCCTTTCTCTCGCCCACTGCTCGCCAAGCTCGGCAGCTTGCCCATGACCGGACTGCCTTCCTCCTGCGAGTCCGACGGCGAGGCGTAGAACTTAACATCCGAGGGGAGGCCGTACGATGATGTGGAGAGCAGGGAAAGATGAAGGCCCTTGCTGAGGGTTGTGTGTTGTATTTGTCGCTCGAGGGAAAGGGAGAGAGCGGGGTCGACGTCGGATGATTCGGAGGAGCGGTCGTAGAGCTGTGGTCGGCCGTGGGCGTCCAAGGAGGAGGGAGAAGGCGTGGAAGTAGGCGAGAGAGATTTCAATGTCGTATCTGGGAGAGGCGCCGAACGCTGGAAGGTGCTGTGCTGAGGAGTGCGAGCAGCGCCGACGGCGGCAAGGGAGGCGAGGGCGGCGTTGAGCCTGGTTTGATGAGGCTTCGGTTCGGGAGCAGGAGGAAACGATGGCGAGTCGTCCCATCTCGATATCTCGTCCTCAGGCGGCGTCTTCCAGCCTGGTCGTGTCGGTAGCGGCGGAGGCGGCGCTCGGCGCCCTCCCAACTCGCCGAGTGCTTCGTTGTGACTTCGAGCGCTGGCTGAGCTAGTGCTGGCGCTCGCCAGTGTTGCGGTGGAAGGTGAGGGACTGACTGCGGTGGTGAGGGAGCCGGATGGCGGAGGAAGAGGGAGCCAAAGCGGTGGAGGAGGCGGGGCGCGGAAGTGAGAGACGGGAATGGGAGTAGTAGAGTGAGAGGAAGATGGGTAGTTGGACGGAGAGTGAGGCGCTCCGTATGGGAGAGGCGTGCTCGTAAGCTGAGGGGAGCCTCTGCAAGATGGAAGGAAGGTCAGCTCGGCTCCAGCTCAACTCAGTGCCGACATACCTCAGGCTATCGACCAGCTCTTGTCGCTCCCTTGTCATCTCCTTCTTGACTTTTCTTCCCACCCCACCGACCTCCTTCTGCACCCCTAAGATCTTGGCCGCCTTCCCACTGGGCACAATATCCTCGCCGAGAATGCGAGCGGCTTTGCCTCGCAGCCCACCAGAGGTCTGCTCGTCACTCTTGAGGGAGAGGGCAGAAGATTTCGAGGTAAGGCGGGGGTGAGAAGAGGAGGCGAAGGAGGAAGTAGGCGAGGCGGGCACGGGAGAAGGGTGAGGGAAGAGGTGGTGCGAAGGGGAGGGCAGAGGTGAAGGCCGAGGGGTGATGCTGAGCGCCGAGGGAGAGGGCGAAGGCGGGTACATCCTCCGAGAGCTGCGTGAGGATGTTGAGGTGGAGATACTCGGCGGAGGAGGCGAGGACGGAGGTGATGGAAGGTGCGTCGAGCTGCCGCTCGTCGAAGCCGAGCTTCTCGGCGTTGGTGGCTGAGCGGCTAGCCAAGCAGCTCCTTCAGCACTCCTCAGCAGCGATCCCAGCCCAAGCGAGCTCTTCCTCGTCCTCCCCCCTGCAGAACTCCTTCTCCGCTGCTCGAGCGCACCGCCCCTCATCGACGCCTCTCGCTCCCTCTCCCATCGCTCCCTCAACGAGGCTTCCCGCTCCTGCTGCATTCTAGTCCGTTGCTCCTCCCTTGCCAACTCCCTTAGCTGGCTCATGCCCGAGTTGAACAAGCTCGAGTAATCGCTCTGCTGACTGCTCGTCGTCCGCGTCGAGCCCGTCGGCGAGGGAGGTCTTCGGTTCTCCTGGGCAACCGAGCGGACGAGTTGCGAGTGAGTTGACGCGGAGGAAGGATGTCGACGGTGTTGCTGCTGCTGTAGCGTGGTAGAAGCGAGAGAAATGGCGGGAATGACACCCTTCCCACCGGACAAGGAGGCGATGAGCGACTGAGCGACGACAAGGGGCCCTCGCTCAGCTTCAAGCTCGGGATTGGCAGCTGCCGAAGAGCGACGGTGGGAGAGCGTCCGATCCGAGTGATGTGCTACAGCTGTGCCGGACCATGCTGACATCCGAATCGTGGCAGAGTCGAAGCAAGAGAGTCTTGGAAGAAGAGAAAGGGAGGAACGAGCGAGGGCGCCCAAATGTCAACAATCACCGTGCACAACGATGAAGTGTAGTGTACTGAAGACACACCAGCTTGCAGCGTTTTATTAGCGATCTACTGAAGTGCAGCAAAGTCGCTCACGAAGTCAAAAACGCCGAGAAACAGGAAAAGAACGAGCGCCGAGCAGCCAGTTCGGTGATGGCGAAGGGGAGAGCTTCAGACGCCGAATGAGAGCTGTTGCTCGCCTCAGATCGGTGAAAGGGGCGAGTTAAATGTAGCTTGATTTACCTTGGAAAGCGGCTGAGCCAGCTTGTGAGCCCTCCGGTCCACGAAGGCGAGTCTCGCCAGCGCCGAGCTCGAGCTCGCTGTTGCACTTGCTACAGGCGCGCGCTCGCCTTCTGACTGGTCAACACTCATAATACAGAGATCAATCTCGCGACTACCCGTCGCTGACCTTGAGCGCTCGACCTGAGCCCCCTTGACCTCGCTCTCCAAGCGTTTCGCCTCTCTCTTCCTTCCCACTCACTCGTCTCGGCTCGTTCTCGCCCTCGTTTCAACATGGCGTCTCAGTCTCAACACCACCGTACGAAGCAGACTCTAATATCAACCGAACGACCAGTCGACCGAGCCGAGTCCCACGATCTGCAGGACATCAAGCAATCGCTTTCGAGACTCGAGAGGCAGCTGGAGCAGCTCAAGCTGGCGGGCGGAGGGAGCGCTGAGCGAGCGATAGAGCACGAGGAGAGCGCGGTAGCTGAGCTGCAACGTGACTTGGAGCAGGAGAGGAAGAAGGTGAGCTCAGCTGCTCAAGCGGTCGTCAGGCGAGAGCTGAGAGCGGCGAGAGAAGCTGGAGCTCGAGACGGCTCGCTGACACTGTCAGCCTGCTCAATAGATCTTCCAGCTCCAGATTAGCCCCGCCGACTATCGGACAAACTGCTATATCGGACTCACTAAGATCGGAGCGGCCGTCAAGCTGGTAGAGGACTCGGCGAGGCTGCTTAAGGAGGCGCAGAGTGAGTTGGCGGGACAGGACATCAGCTTGGGAAGTGTTGGGGAAGGGCCTGCGTGTGTGGGGAGTGGGCTGAACGAGCTGAAGCGCGGCGAGGGAGGAGGCGATAGTGGAGAGGCGTCGAGCGAGAGCGCCGAAGCTGCCGGGAGCCAGCTACAGAGGTGCGTGCTAGGTTCATCCGGTTCGCTGAACGCCAGTGGCTGGACTCGAGCCATCCCTGCAGCTCGCGCGGGGATCTAAGATCCGAACGGCGCTCCTCCAACTTCGGACCCTCGATTCAGTACCAAAGCTCGGCGATCCCCTCGCCTTCCTCCGCTTCGGCTCGGCTCCAGCTAGATTTGCTCAGCGACCCTGATTTTCAAATCCTCGGCTCAAAGTCCATCCAGCGCCAACTTGCAGAGAAAGAGAAGCGGCAGGACGAGGAGAAAGCCGAGCTCAACAGGGACTCGCGCGTTGAGCACGAAGTAGGAGGCGACGATGACAGCGGAGAATCGAGTTGCAGCTCGTTTCCGACTAATAAGACGGCTGACCTCACTCACTATAGCAGGCTCGTCCGAATCCACCACTCCTCACCCCTCCCGCCCTTCTTCTCCCATCCCCTCGCTCGCCGGCAGCTGCATCTCGCATCACTCGTCCTACGCCATCGAGCGTCTACACGAGACGGTCAAAGAGTCAAATAAGACGATTGAAGAGCTGAGGGAGGAGAACAGTGAGTCTCTGCCTCGGAGCGAGGGAAAGCCGAAGCTGACCAAGTTCTTCGGCGATGGCCAGTGAGGTTGTTGATGCAGCTTGCTGGGCTGAAGGCGACGTAGCGAGAGCTGATGACATGCAGATAAAGCGCTATCCACGTCTCGCTCTTCGTTCTGTGGCAAGCTGGAGCCGGCGGAGCGCTTCGGCGATGAGCTAGAGGAGGTCAGCGAGAGTTCCGCTCGGGAGCGCTGTCCAGGAGCTCATCAAATCATCCTTCAGCTCAAAAATCAAGCTCCCTGCTGTGATCTCGAAAATGACCAAGTTCAAGCTCATACCTCGAAACGCTCCTCGCCTGAACGTTCGCTCCTCTGTCTCCTCCCCTTTCCTCGCCTCCCTCGGGTGCAGGCGAGCAGCGTCCATCTCCTCTCCAGCTCTCGTCACCACCCTCATACAGCCCTCTTCGGCCCTCCGACACGCCGAAGGAGCTCAGCGCAGGTGCCGTTCGACGAGAAGCTGTGACGACTAACGACCTTTTACGACCCCTCGACGATCTGAACGGCTTGACGAATCTTACGCTTAACGACCTACACTTATAGCCACACTTCCACGACCGCCATGTTCAGCTTCAGCAACCCGTCCGAGCCAACGCTCACTCCCCTTGCTCCTCGTCTCTCCCTTCGCTCGACGCCCAGTCCTTCGCCGCCTCCTTCAGCAGCCTCTGTATTCGACGAAACGAGGCATACATCAACTGCTCGCCCAGCTTCTGTAGCCACCTCGCAACTAGGGCCGAGGGAGAGCCTCTTCGTCGAGGAGGACGCCATGTCGGAATGGGGCGCAGGAGGATACGCAGGACTTCTGAGCCGAGATCCTCGCTTGAGCATAGATGTGTGCGATGCGGCAGATGTAGATGCGCTGGATCATGCTGCTCGGCGAGGGAGCTTGATGGCGCTGCCAAGCGGAGGAGTTGCTATCGCAGGTGCGTCGGTTCCGAACAGCGCAGGGTCTAATGAACCAGCTAACGAAGCTTGCCTCGCATACAGGACCCGACGCCCCCCTCCTCATCCACGAGATGCACCGAGTCCACCTTTCCGCCGCTCAGCATCGCCGAAGACGACTCGCTCTGTGGGCCGGCTTTATGACCCTCCTCGTCCTCGCTGCGACCGGCTGGTTCGTCATTGAGGTCGTATGGTCTCTCATCACCTCGGGCGCGCAAGGTCGGGGTATTCTCCGCTGGGCCGAGCTTGGCGCTGGACTCGTCGCGCTGCTCGCCATCGTCGCCGTGATCCCCTGGCTTCGAGTAAGTCGAGCAAGCTTGGTTCGAGGCTCCGTAGCTGACCTCTTTTTTGCACAGAGTCGTCGACCGAACCGACTCTCCCTTCCCACCCTCGCCATCGCCGTCCTCATCGCGGCCCTCCACCTGGTCCTGGCCGTCGCCAACATCGTTCTCGTCATCATCTGGCGAGAGGAGCTCGGAACGAGATGTAGCTGGAGCGTTGACGCTGCCTGGACTATGGGCAAGAGTGGCGATCTATGCGCAGGAGAGAATGGATGGAAGGGATGGATCGTGGCGGCAGCTCTTCGGTCGATTGTGACGCTCATTGTCGGCGTGAGTTGCTCGCTCGTTGCGGTTCGGCGAGTCTCTGACTCTTGCTTTTCTACAGTTCTGCTGGCTCAGCTCGCTCCGCGCCTTCTACCGCTGCCTACGCGTCACCTCCATCGTCGACCCTTCCCTCGCCCCTTCCTCTGAAGCTCGCGCCATTCTCGCTCGCCACACCGCCGGCATCGTCCCTCTCTCCGCCCACTCACACTACCACACTCCACACGCCGATCCCAATCACCTCCCTCACATGCCCGACCGCTCGGCCCATTACGCCTTCGTCTCGGAGTCCAACTCTTACGTCCCCTCCGAGGGACGAGCAGAAGGTGGTGGAGGAGCGGGGACATGGCTTGGTGCGAAGGTCATGGGAGCGGTGGGATGGCTCTTGGGCGTCGACTCGTACGATGCTGCGCAGGAGCAGCGAGATCGGGATGTCGAGAAGGGGGAGAAGCAGGCGATGCTCCTGCGCGAGGGAAGAGGGAGCGAGGGGCTGCCCGGCCAACGGCTCAGCGGTGTGATTGACCCCGCTTCGATGAGGGTGTACGCTCCTCTCGACATGGACAACCCCAGCATTCGCACCGTCGACAACACGCGCCGAGGCTCCCTCCCCTCCTCAGCCTCCTCCATCGGTTCCCGCCCCACAAGTGCCGATACTCAACGATACACAGGCCTCTTCGACGGCGTCACTCGTCTCAATCGCTCTCGCAGCAACTCCCACCCCACCTCACCTCTCCTTCGCCCTCAGAGCGTAGCCACCATTGACTCGGCCCTCCGCTCACCGAGCCCCGAACCGCTCGATCCTCACCTCGACAACCCTTTCTACGACGAGCATCATCTACGCCAACACGAGCAGCTTCATCAGCGATATCTCGACCACCACGACTACGACGAGGACGAGGGGGGCAAGCCACTTCCACCCCCGCCTCCTCCTCCTCCGCCTCACTCTCGCACCGGCTCCTCAGGCTCAACTGGCGGCTCACTCGTCTACGTCCGCATGAGCGATGGTCGACTCGTCCGCAAGCTCTCGACTATCGCCAGCGAGGCGGACGAATCGCCGAGCGTTTCGGGAGGAACGAGGAGTAGGGGAACGAATGGAAGTTGGGCGACGGCGTTGGATGTTGATGCGGTGATGGAGGATCCGGAGTTGGAGGAGAGGATTGAGATTAGGGAGGTTGAGAGCTCGGTGGGAGGGTGGAGGAGGTCGGTCGGGCAGTGAGGAGCGATAGAGACGGAGGACTGGACGACTCAACACGACACTTATATATCTTCTCACTCCTAATGATCCCCCTTCCACATCTATTAGCAATTGTATCTTGCATAGCTACCCTCAATGGACATTTTGTTGCTCGCAGCTGCTCGGGACCTCAAGAGCTCGTCGAATAAGATGCCTTGCGAGCGTTGAATGATGCTACACCCTCTTGAACAAAGTCACTACTGCCCAATATACTCGAAAGTCGCCCTTCCGCACTCCTCGCCGTCGTCGTTAAGGAGTACACCTGCGCCGAGCCACGGTGGAGATGTCAGCGAGCGCAATCAACCGAAGCGGGGAGCGACACGCACCTAACACCTCCGCGGAATCAAGAATGAGACCGAGATCGAACTCGGTGTAGAACCCTCCCGTCGAGTGCTGCGAGTTGTAGTAGAAAGCTGGGAGGGTCGAGAGGTCGACGGTCCAGCGACAGAGCTCGTACGTCTCGCCTGCAATGGTTGGAGTGAGACGGAGACGAATTCAGAATAGATGATGAGCACGCACCTTGATCCGTGTAGCGATAGATCTCGTCCGAGTCGGAGACGTAGAGGATGGCCGTGAAAAGCGAATCGGTCGGTCCTGCGAGCGCGAGCCACAAGCGAGCTAAGCAAGAGGGACCTGGGCGCAGGAGAGCAGCGTCCGCCTACCTCTCGAGTACTTGCAGAACCTCGACCGAAGACGTTGGCCCTTGCGAAGGACGGCTCCCTTAGCGACGAGATCTGTTCGACGAAGACGACTCAGCTGAGGAGGTCGCCAGTAGACGCTCAAGAGATGACGTACAGCTCAATCGATTCTCGCAGACTTCGATGCCTGCGTCGTTGAGGGTGATGAAGCCGGGACGCTGGTAGCGGTCGACCTCCTCGGCGGGGAGCTTGACCTCTACGCTCAAGGCCTCAAGGTTAGCTCGGTCGTCCGAAAGCAATGAAAAGGGACGAGCGAGGGGGAAGACTTACTCATGATGTAGCTCCTCGGGCTGATCACACTGCTAACCGCCGCCTTCCCTCCCACGAGCCCAAGTCCATACCTCGCCGCTCCCTGCAGCGTAGCGACATCACAATCCTGCGGCCGAGCAATCACATTGATGACGGGCCCAAAGTGCTCCTGCACCCGAGCGAAGAGGTACGCCGAAGCTGCGAATCCACCGACGAGGATGAGCGCGTTGACCTTCTTGCCAGGGGTCTTGTCGAGCTGCTGCTGAATGAGGGCGAGGACTTGATCTGTGGAGTGAAGTAAAGCTTGTGAGCCAAAGAAAGCGAGGGTAGGGACCGGGAGAGCGCACCGACGACGGGGTCGAAGACGTCTCGGCGCAGGACATGGCCGGGGATGACGAGCTCGCCGTATTCAAGGCCGCAGGTCGGGTCATGGCCGTCCTCAATGTTGAAGCAGTTGAAGCGAAAGGAGGTGTCTGTTAAACGAATAGCAAGGTCAGCATTGGCGCTGAAGGTCGTCGAATCGCGACTCACCATCGTCGGGTACGCCGAGGTAGGCGAGCTTGTCGGTCTCGCTGAAGGCGTGACGGAAGGCGAGTAGACTGGGAGGGTCGAGATGGACAGGATGGTGCTGAAGACTGAGTAATGGGATCGCTATCAGCGAGGAACAAGTCGACCAAGCCGAGACAGCTCACTGATTCTTGACCAGCGCCTCAAAGCGAAGGTCGAGGAAGAGCGATCCAGCGTTGACTCCCGTCCTCGAGCACATCTCGGCAATCTCGAGTTGCGAGAGCTGACCGATAAGCTTGTAACTCGCGCAATCGACAGTTCCTCCTCCTGCGTCGCAGATGATGAAGGACTGAGACGCGCGAAGGCGGTGGAGAGTGTTGAGAGTCGACGAATGGATAGCAGCAGCTTCAGGTTCCCTGTGTGAGGAGGGTGAGCGGTCAGCGAAGGATCGAGAGAGCGAGTGAAGGACGAACGTGATGATCCTCAACCTGTCCCTCCAGTCCTTATCTCCCGCCCTCGCACTCTGCACCATACCCGCCTTGATCGCCGCCTTGCGCATGATCTGACAGCCCGCCGCATCCCACTGAGCCGGTACAGTGAGGAGCACGTCGGCTGCCTCGAGGCCGGCGATGGACCCCGTCTCCTCGGTGATGCGCTCTTTCGCATACCGCCAGAGGCAGGTGAGGTAGTCGACGATGATGTCGATAGGTTCTTTGCCGAATGGGAGGTCTGTGGACAGGAGAGGTCAGCAGTGAGCTTCAGCAGTCGGTGAGAAGCGAGCTCGGCGCACCAGGCAGCCGAGCGGTCGAGGACATGCGGCCGTCGCGGAGAACGTTGGGGTCGAGGAAGAGCTTGAACCATTCCATCCTGATCGAGGACAAGGTCAGCGGGTGACTCCAATGCAGGGGGCAGCACGCTCACTTGTAGAAGCCCTCCCTAATCGTGGCCGACTTGGCCTCGAGTCCCCAAGCAACGACCTGCGCCTCCTCATTAGGCGAAGCTTGATGATATAGGATGCCTGAGTGTCGAGTGTAGCGATCGCAAAGTCAGCTCCGAGCTTCGCCGCGAAGTCGCGTTCGAACGCCGAAAGAAGAGCGCTCACAAGTCGGCACCTTGCGATAGGTCTCATGCGACCCAGGCCAAGTCAAAATCTGTCGGATCTGACCCTGCATGGATCGGTTCGACCCGTAGGCGACTCCCGAGAAGGTCGTTCTGCCGGCGCGAGAGTCAGCAAACCTGCTCGGCGAAGGGGTCGGGCTTCGCTCACCCAAAGTCGATTCTGCGTAGCGATCGAAGTCAGTTCATCCATCCTCTAAGACACATCAACCTGTACTTACCCAACGCTCAACTTTCCCTCCATTTCCTGCCTCGTCACATCGCTCACGTTCCTCTGCGCCTGCTGCTGGCCCAGCGCCGGCGAGCTAGCTCCTACGAAACTGCTCCCTGCCACCTGAGGACTCATCGCCCTCTGACTATGATTCAGAAACTGCGAGCCATGTTGCGAGACCGGCGGCGTCGGGTACGGGGCGGGCGCGGGCGCTGGTCGGAAGGAAGGGGAGAGGACGGAAGCGGCGGAGGAGAAGGGAGGAGAGGGAGAGGCGTAGGTAGCTCTAGGGCGCACTATGGGCAGCGGCTGCTCCTCTGCTGGTGATTGGGGCGGCGAGGTATAGGCGGTGACTCCCGGGCTTAGCGTGGGCGGAGCGAGAGGGGGAGCGGCGGGCAAAGGCTCGGCGGGAGCTGCTTGCGATGAAGCTGCTGGCGTCTTGGACCGCTTGGTGAACAGTCGCTTCATCTGAGAAGGCGGAAGAGGTATGGAAGGAAACGAAAAGACGCGAACTTGCGCTCAAACCTGACCTCGGAGTGACTCCTGAGTCGGGGGTCGAGCGTGGAACGCGGGGGTTCTGCACGAGAATAAGAAGGGGGTGCTAATTCGACAACAGGATGAAAGGAAAGTCCTACAAAAACATCCTACAGCGGCTCTATGTCGCCAGAAACTCGAAGGCTGCGAAGGAGAAGCCTGTAAGTCGAGCGCCGGGAGGGAGAGGAGGGAGAACTCACTCGCTGTCCCGCAGTCTACTCCATCGTCCGTCATAAGCACACCTGTAGACAAGAGAGAGCGAGGAGAGGAGTCAGCGGTGGCCTCAAAGAAGCGAAGCCGACCACAGCTCACCTCGAACCTCCGCCGAATCGAGACTGAGCCCGAGGTCGAACCTGTCAAGGCGAGAGGGTCAGCTACGGAGTCGAGGCCAGACAAAGACCAAACAAGCTCACTCGACGTATCCACCTCCCGACTGAGCGATGTAGTGAAACCTAGGCAGCGCAGCCAAGTCGACCGTCCATCGACACAGCGCCGTCGCATCGCCGTCGTCGGTGTAGCTGGGATCGAGAGCGAGAGCGAGCGGTCAGCAAGATGCTCTGCAATGCGAACGAGCGCGAGACGCACCGATACAACTCCTCCGTATCCGAAACGAAGAGCTGAGCGGTGAAGATGCTGTCGTGCGGGTCTGATCAGGGCTGAGAGTCAGCTTGGGCTCACGAGGAAGGAGCAGAAGCACAAGCTCACCCTTGACAAACTTGCAGAATCGAGATCTCAATCGCTCGCCCTTACGCAGGACGGCTCCTTTAGCGACAAGGTCTGCTCGGCGGCGGGTGGAGTTAGCTACGAGGAAGAAGAGTAGAAGAGAAGAAAGCAACGCACAGCTCAACCGGTTCTCGCACACCTCCATGCCCGCATCGTTGGTGGTGATGAAGTTCGGCCTCTGGAACCGATCGACATCCTCGGCGGGGAGTTTGACCTCTGCTCAACGTCTCCAAGTCAGCTCTGTCACTCGACAGCGGACAAGAAGAATCCGAGAACTCACTCATAATATAACTCCTCGGACTAATGACATTACTAACCGCCTTCTTCCCCTGCGTCAACCCCAGTCCATACCTCGCCGCTCCCCTCAAAGTCGCAACATCACAATCATTCGGCCTCGCTATCACAGCGATCGTCGCCCCGAACGTTTCTTGCACCCGCGTGAAGAGGTACTCGGAGGCGGCGAAACCGCCGACTAGGATGATGGCGTCGATACGGGTGGAGGGGATCTTGGAGAGTTGGTAGTGGAGGAGGTCGAGGACTTGCTCTGTGGTGGTGGAGCGCAGCGGAGTGTGAGTAAGTTGATGAGCGTGAGCGGGGAGGATGAGGCGAAGGAGTTGGCGCGAGGAAGGGAGCGAGGCGAGCGCCGAGGTGAAGGGGGAGGAGAAACGAAGCATGGTCAGCGACGGCGACTGGAAGGCGGGAGAAGGAAGAACTGACCGATGATCGGGTCAAACACCTCTTGCTTCAACACCCTGCCCGGAATCGCCAGCTCCCCATACTCGAGTCCGACCGAGGGATCATGATCATCCTCGACGTTGAAGCAGTTGAAGCGGAAGAGGGATTCTGTGGGTTGTTAGGCGAGTCAGCTCAGGGTCGGAGAAAGTGTGTGTGCGAGTAAGACGCACCGTCGTCCGCTGCTGTGCCGTGGTAGTCGAGCTTGTCGGTCTCGGAGAAGGAGTGCATGAACGCGGCGAGTGATGGCGGGTCGAGATGAGTAGGGTGGTCCTTGAGGCTGTGGTCAACAAGAAAGTGGATCAGCCGCTGCCCCCAGCAGCGGAAGAAAGTAGCCGCGAGCTCACATCCTCCTCAACAGCTCCTCAAATTTCAAATCAATGAACAGACTCCCACTCGTCGCCCCACTCCTGACGCACATCTCTGCAATCTCCAGCTCGGAAAGTTGGCCCATGAGCTTGTAGACGGCTGTGTCGACTGTTCCGCCTCCTGCGTCGCAGAGGAGGAAAGATTGCGAAGGACGGAGATGATGGAGGGTCGAGAGTGTCGAGGCGTGGATGGCGCCGGCTTCGGGTTCGCTGTTTGATGAGGGAGAGTCAGCGAGTATGATAAGAGGGAGACAGAGAGGAGAAACAAACGTGATGATCTGCAGCCTGTCCCGCCAATTCTTATCCCCTCCCCTCGAACTCTGAACCAACCCCGCTCGAATCGCCGCCTCCCGCATCAAACTACATCCCGCAGCATCCCACGCAGCCGGTACCGTCAGAAGCACGTCCGCCGAGTCTGTGTATCGCCCAAATCAGGTCAGCTTCAGCGCTCCACTTGCTCGGCGCTCTCGAGAAGCGCACCCAAATCAGCAACCGAGCCAATCTCCTCCGTAATCTGCTTCTTCGAGTACCTCCAAATCTCGCGCAGGAAGTCAGAGATGACGTCCACCACTGTCTTGCCGTGCGGGAGGGGAGGGAGTCGAGGATCCGGTTGGCCCGAACGGAGGGATTCGGGCGAGAGGAGGAGTTTGAACCATTCGCATCTGTTTCGGTGGGGGTTATTACCGAGTCGAGAGCGGAGCGAGGAAAAAGGGAAGAGCGCACTTGACCATCCCCGGCTGTAGCGTCATGTTCTTGGCCTCGAGACCCCAGGCGATGACTTGCGCTTCGTCGTGAGGGGAGTGTTGCGAGTAGAGGATGCAGGAGGGGACTTTGCGGTATCTGTGTAACTCCTCGTTAGCAAACCGAGGATGGTAGAGAAGAAGAGAGAAGGGAAACGCACGTCTCGTAGCTCCCAGGCCACACGAGGATCTGCCGAATTTGGCCCGAGAAGAGTCGAGTCGAGCCATAGGCCACGCCGGAGAAGGTAGTTCTGTTTGAAGCGGAATTTCCCCGTATCAGCGACCCTCTCCCACCGCTCCGAGCCCTCGCCGAACTCACCCAAAGTCGATACCAACGCTCAGCTTGCCCTCCGAGCTCTCCGCCATTCTCCTACTCACAGCACCGACCGCTCCACCATCCATCCTCTCCGAACCCGACGGCTGCCTCATACTGCCCGGCCGACTCCTACTCCTAGGCGTCGGCGGACCGCTCCTCGCCGACGAGAGCGGAGGAGTTCCCTGCGCATAAGTAGGCGGCGGGCGAGCGATGCCTGCGAGTTGGCCGTTCGATCTTGGTGGTAGAGGCGGAGGTGTATGCGAGTAAGAATGGTGCTGAGGAGAGTAAGTCGGCGTGCGATTGTTGTGTTGACGAAAGGAGGGGGAGACGGAAGGGACGGGCGGGATGGGCGCGCCGCCGTAGGGGTAGTAATGCTGATGACCTGCAGAAGAAGTCGATGGCGCTGGCGACTTGCTTGGCCCTCCTTGCTGCTGCTGGTGGTAGCCTTGGCTGTAGTAAGGCGAGCGCGAGGGCGTCGGACCGCGCGCCTGAGCAGGAGGAGGAATTGAGAGCGGAGGAAGGTCGCGTGGGTTGGGGTACGAGTAGGGGGAAGGCTGTAGGGTGATAGGATAGCTGTTGTCCCGCAGAGGCTTTTGCGGAGGGGAGAAGTTGCCGTTTGGAGGAGGAGACGCAGAGGAGGAGCGGCAGCACCTGCGCGTTGTGTGTTAGCTCTGTAGCTTGGTAAGAGGAGAGAGCACTCACCCCATGATGAGATGCACAAAGCTCGTCCTCTGCCGCCTGCTCGGTCGTAGGAAGAGAAGCGAAGTCGAAGGAGAAGCGCGACGAGAAGTTGAGAGAGAGCAAGGCGCGAGCGGGCTCGGCTCTTCCGAAGTCGAGTCGGAGCGAAAGGAGGGGAAAAGATTAAGCAATAAAGCTGTTTATTGGTATTGAAGGCAGGGTAATCACATTTCTCAATCTCTCAGATCTCTCATTCACATCTCTCTCACCGGCAGCTCGGCGCCGAAGTCACGTAGAAACTGGGTACTTCACAGGTATGTAGGGCACTAAGAGAGAAGGGGGTATCAAACAATGAAAACTCCGTACAACCTATTACTAAACAGCCCAATTATCTACAAGTCCTCTTCTTCCTCCACGGTTCCTCGGCGCTTTTCTCGGCGCTCGCCAGCTCCTGCTCCTCCTCTCTCACCCTCTTCTCTCCACTATTGACCTCATCAGGGAACAAATGGCTCCATCCCCAATTGATCTGGATCCCGGGGGCTGGGTCCAAGCGGGTTTGGAGAGGTGAGGGCAGAAGGGGGGGAGAGACGGCCGAGCTGGAGGTGGGGAAGGGGAAGAGGTTGGAGGGGGTTGATGGGCGGAGGGGGGTGGAGGAGGGGGAGGGGGTGCTGGACCAGGTGTTGGTGGTGTGTTGAGGAGCGGGTTTGGTGGGAGGAGAAGGGGTGTGACTTCTTCCTTCTCAACCGAGGCCAGCGGCGGAGGGGAGGAGAGTTCCGCGGGAGGAAGGAGGGATTGCTCTGGGCCGGAGAGTAGGAGAAGGAGGACGGAGGGGATGTACAGGTGATCTTGGTGCTGCCCTCCTGGGTGGTGAAGCTGCTGTCCATCCTTGGTGGAGGTGCGGTTGGTCCTCCCGGGGAAGTGCGTGGTCAGCCGGCTCGGTGGAGGGTTGACGGAGGGTGACGGCTGGCGTTGGTGTTGAGGTGGATGGTGACGCTTCTTTGATGGTGGTGGTGGTGGTGGTGACCGTGGGGGAGTAGGCCTTGGACAGTGTTGGCCTGCAGAACAAGGTCGAGGCCGGTCCGTAGGCCGAGGTGGTGACGTTGAGCGGTTGGGCGGTCTTGAGGCCTTCTGGCTTCTGCTGTTGTGGTGCAGGAAGGTGGTCCATCTCCTCCTCACTCTCACTAGAGGTATCCACCACCAGGCTCAGGGCTTCCTTCCTGTTTGGGAAGGTCTGTTAGTTGTCTGACTCCGGCTGGGATCCGGACGTGACGGGCCAGGACAGGAGGCTGTCTTCTGATAGGATGCACCTCATTACTCTTCTTTAACGTCTCACTACTACTCTTTGCCCTGATTGGCCCGGACGGCGGCCTAGGCTTGGGGGCTTGCGGGAGGAAGAAGGAAGGATCCCGTATAGCTTTAGGAGCGCGACTACCAAACACTACAGGAGCAGAAGCAGATGCATGGTGGTCTTGTCCCTTGGGAGCGTAGCGCCGGCGGCAGGTCTCCGTGAAGGTGGTGGGTGCCATTCTTACGGAGAGCCTGAGCTGTGAGTGGCAGGAGGGAAAGAGAGGAAAAGCTGGCTGAGCGGAATTTATAGAGGAGTTGAGCTTGGACCACCTTCGATCAGCTGAGCAATTGAGGGTGCACCCCAATTTTCTGACTAGGGACAAGGGCAGGTGACCTTCCAGCCTCGCACGATTCGCTTCCTTTCTTCTCTTTTGTGTGGGAGGAGGAAGGGTCGTGGAGCTGTAGCTTAGTCTCAACCGTATTGGAGAACAGTAGCTACTCCACTCCTGCAGTACCCTGTTTGCTCTGCTCTGCTACATGGCAAAAGCTCAATAGAAGAGGCTGAGGAGGCCGGCCGAGCAGCTGAGTCAGCCATCTCCAGCGGGCGCACCCGGGAGAAAGATATGCACAGAGATGCTGCAGTCTGATGTAGCTCTTTGTAGCTTGTGAAACAGAGCCCAGCAGAGGCAGCAACAGGTCTCTCTGCCGAGGTTCGAGCTCCTGAAGAGGGGTCTTGCGAGTAAACGGCGAGCGAAAGTCGGCGAGGGGGGTATTTGAGGGCATTCGAGTCAGGTCTACTGCCGTGCTGCTCCTCTACAGTCCTCCTCGACGAGCTCGTCAAGCGTCCCTCTACGCGTTGCTCTGGCGCACCGTCTCTCTGTTTCCTCCCCTTCACCTCGTCTTGTCGTTCATCTTCCAGCAATGAGCACTTCACCACCTCAATACACTCTGCTCCCATCTTCGCCCGCAGCGCTCAACGAGAAACCTCCCCTGCACCGCGCCCCATCCGCAACACCTCAATCCACCTCCCTCGACTCCCCTAGCTCCCCTCGCTCCCGCTTTCGCCGCGCCATCTTCTTCGCTACAGGAGCACTAGCCATCCCTGTCCTCGTAGCCTCCCTGTACGCCACCAACCTCGCCTTTGGAGGCGGAGGATTCAGCGGTTGCAGCCGTTGGAGCGGACGAGCTAGGGAGACGGTGGAGGACATGACGCGCTTGAGCTTGAGGAAGAGGGACAGTGCGGTGCAGAGCCCTACGTACTCGACTACAACTTACTCGAACGGAGAGACGAGCACGTTTGTCTACACTACGCGGCCTATCGTGAGTTCGTTTCGACCGAGATGCAGTGTGAGCGAGGGAGCTGATGTATGCTTGTTCTGCAGGTCAACCCGGGTGGCTACACTTTCGGAACGATGACTGGATATGTCGTCGAGACGGCCACTCCTACGAGTGAGAGCTCTAGCGCTAGCTCGTCTGCCGAGCCCGCTTCGTCGACTTCGCCGAGCTCGAGCTGGTCCGAGGTTCAGGAGACTGTTGAGACTGCCTCGCCGACGCACTCGACCTCAACTCGAAGCTCTACCACCGAAACCTACGTCTACACCACTCGCCCTATCGTATGTCCCTTCGCTGTAATTTCGGCGCTCGCTCGCTGACCTTGCTCTCGCAGGTCAACCCCGGCGGCTACACTATCGGCACTATGACCGGCTACGTCCCCGTCCCTACCGCCTCCAGCCGCGAGAACTTCAGCATCACCACCATCCCCTCCTCTCCTTCTCCTACGCCCACTGCCGCTCCCCTCGCCGAGCGCGATTTCGCCGAAGTCGACATGCACCTCATGCACCGCCGTGGGCTTGATTTCGAGGAGGCTGCTGTTTCCGTGGATGAGACAAGCACGAGTGGAACGGAGCAGTACTCGCTCTCGACCAACAAGGACGGAGAGACCGTCACTTACGTCAAGACGACTCGGCCTATCGTGCGCTGTCTCTCGTCTTCTTCCACGTTTTCCTCACCGACTCATTTGACGCTGCAGGTCAACCCCGGAGGATACACGATCGGCACCCTCGACGGCGCCTACGTCAAAGCGCCCCAATCGACTCAGCACCAAACTCGGGACGAGCTGAAGCGCCGCGCTATCGAGCTTGAGGCTTAGGAGAGCAGCGGAGGGTGCTCAGAGACACTAGAAGGACGAGCTGGTATCGTTATGTGAATATATAGGTGGCTGCCTTGAGGCGCCCTTTTCCTTGTTCGTTGCGTTCGGCGGTCGGCGAGAACTCGGCGAACGGAGCGCGTGATTTGAGAGAGACAAAGGGGTGGGCTGAAGGCTCATCTTCTATCGCCTAGCTTTTGTTGCTTGCTGAAGTCAGGTGCTCAGCTACATGCGCCTCTACAGGCTGAACGACAGCAGCTCCGCTTCTCTTGCTCTGGCTCCAACTCCAACACCGAAAGCTCACGCTTCTGTTCTTCCTACGGATGCTCTCCCCTCGACGCTCACAGTTCCACACACCTCTCACGGCCGAGAACTTGCGCCTCCACTCCTTCTCAACCTCGTCCTCTTTCAGCCTTCGCACGAGGTCGACGATTGCAGAGCCGAAAGGTGGCGCCTGCGAGGCAGTCAAACAAGGCCGGAGCAGCTCGTTGAGCACAGTCGGCGTACAAGTGAGGTGGTGGTTCATCGCTGCGGTAGTGTGGTGGACTTGGAGGGCGCTGTAGAGGTGAGTAGAGAGGGGCGAGAGTCGCTCGGCGCGAGCCAGCTGATTTCTCCTCGAACCGCAGGCGATGTAAATAGGAACATCAGCGCCGCAGCGTATCTTAACAGCACATCAGACCAAATAATCAACCCAACCTTCTCATCTACCTCCCAAGCTTCCACTTCGCTCCCTTACTCACTCCGCCCGCTCCCAATCCTCCCAACCCCTCCCTCACCACAACCCACAAACAACTAACGCTCAAGCAATCCTTCATCTCCTCCACGCTCAACCCCTCACTCGCTCCCCACATGCCTCCCGCTTTTGGTGTACCGAGCGCGAGAGGCGAGAGGGAGAAGGGGACGGAGAGGGTCGCTACGAGTTTGGGGTGATGAGGTGCGGGAATGAGGGTGCCGAGGTGGATGCGTTTGATCGGAGGCTGTGGTGGCGAGGAGGATCCGTTGGGGGTGGCGTTGGAGGAGAGTGGAGGCGAGGAGGAGGAGGGGGCCGAGAAGCCCGAGAACGACTGCACGAGATGACAAGTCCACGGCCTCTCGCTATCCTCTGGATCCGACTCCTCGCCCTCGTCCTCTTCCTCGCCATCTGTCCTCTCATTCTCCATCTCCGAATGCATCGACGTCGGCCGACTCCCCCTCCCCTCGACTCCCACGCCGAGTCCAACCCCCGAAGCGCCCGTCACAGTCAGGCTCCTCCTCCTCCCATTCGGCGCGCAAAGGTTGTTCGGATCGCTCGTAAGATCCTCCCCTTCGAGGGTATCCTGCCTCCTCAACCCACCGCCAGGCGATGGTCCTCGACTCCTCGACCTCGTCTTGACGGGACTCGGCGGCCTCCCCTCGCCTCCTCCGCCTGCGCTACTCCCACTAGCATACCTCTGCAGCTTGTGTCCTCCTCCACCCTCACCCTCCCCTCCGACTACTGCGCGACGACTCGCCCTCTTCTTCCTCCCCCTCCTCCACACGAACCGAACCTGCCCCGCTGCCTCAGCGCCTTCCCTCGACCCTTCCAAATCCCTCCTGGTCCACTTTCTAACCGTAAAAGCGTATCCACGGACTTGACCGCTCGCAGGTGAGGTGGGAAGTCGCGAGGCGTCGGTGTTGGAGGGCGTGCGGATGAGAGGAAGGACGATTCGGCCGGAAGGAGTGGTCGTGGAGAGACCTTCGGAGAGGGATGTCGAAGGGGAGAGGGCGAGTGAAGCTTTGGGAGGAGCGAAGGATGGTGGTTTGAAGGAGAGGCGTTTGAAGCGGTTGAGGAAGGAAGAAGGGGAGGGCTGCTCGGCGATGGGTGGCGGGGCTGGATGAGTCGAATGGGAAGTGGAGGGAGAGAGGGAGGGTGTGGGCGGTGGTGTAGCGAGGTCGATAGGGTCGAGGATGGCTAGACCGATGATCTCGACACCCCGTTTGAGGAATTTGGCGACCTTTTGATCCGTTCCGGCTGCGAGTGTGAGCGAGAGCGAGGTCAGCGAGCGCATGGCGAGCACTCAGACAACCGCAAACGCACCGTCTGTGACGACTGTTGGCAAAAGCGCATGAAAGTCCAAATTATAGAGAGGCTGCACCCTCCTACCACCATTCCCCGAGAAGGCGCTTCCCGCCGAGCTCGTCTGACTCCTCCCGCTCCTACTACTCGTCACACTGGGCGTCCTCTGCAGTCTTCCTCCTCCGACTGATGCCCCAGCTACCGCATCGAACGAGTTGGCACCAACGGAGGAGGGCGAATCCATCGGCGTAGAGTTGCGCGAGTACTCGCCCGAGGTGCGAGAGGATGAAGAGGCAGTGGTCGCTGAGCGAGTGGCATTTGGGTTGATGAGTTGGATTTGGAGGTTGAGAGGGTGGGTTTGCTTCGAGGGATGAGGGCGGACGATCACGAAGAGGTCCGGCGGCATGCTTCTGCAGAGTGGAGGGTAGTCAGTATGTACGATTGGTGGTTGAAGAGAGTCAGGTGGTGCATTCGAAGTCCAGAGTGGCTAAGGCGATGGCGACAGCGTCGAGTGCGCGTCCTTCGTCCCAGGAGGAGCGGCTCGGCGCAAAATCGCTGTTTCCTGCGGCTCCCTGCTCGCGTCGAGCAAGACTGGATCAGACCACAAGCACGCTCTGGAATCACGACAGCATGAGGGCGAAAGCTCCTCCTTTCGTCGAGTGGACGAGCTCAGCGTACTCCGCCGCTTCGAGCGCGCGGAGTTGCCCGTCCAGTGCACCATCTCTGAAGCTGGACTGCCGCCCAGCGCGATCAAACGGATGGCCTGAGACCCAGAGTGCCCTCCCCGCTACCGACCTCCGCTCGGCGAAACCCAAAACGAGCGCGCTGTGTGGCCTGCAGGGGGGCGAGTTCCTCTTTCATCCAGCAGGTGAAGCCGGTGCACATCTGTGCATCAGCCATCCATGCACGTCGCAGCCCGCACCCTCGTCAACGTGACCTCGCCGAGCGGTCGCTGAGCGAAACTGGTCAGTCGAAGCGACGACACATGGCAGCATGATCTAGCAGCGAGCAGTCCTCCGACAATGTCATAGACTGCACGTCGCATCAGACTGACCATTCACCGCTCCTCCTGCTGCTCGGCTGAGCCAACTAGCTCGGCGACCTCTCCTCCAGGCGTGGGCTATCGAGAAGCCTACGAGCAGCAGCTCGGGCTCCGTGCTCGGGAAACCGGGCATGCTGCAGGTCGTCGAGCCTGCTGCAGCAGCTCAAGCCCACCGCGAAACGAAAGCGCGTGCACGAAGCAAGCGGAGACCCGCAAGACAGCAATCCAGAGCACTGCAGCTCAGCTGTGACGCCCCTGAATCGCAAGCAGAGTGTGCCGCCTGCTTCTGGACCCCCTCCCCGAGCTAGTTGAGAAGGCCGAACGAGCTGCCCCCCGCCTTCTCAAGAGCGTCCGCGAGCTGGCGGCAAGCTAGTCGTCCAGCGAGAGTTTCCGCTGAGCTGTACGTCAACAGAGTTGATCCTCGCAGTCTGTGAGCTTCCCGCCAGCTTCCTGCACCGTCACGCCTGCAAGAAGAGCGCCTAGCGATCTCGCTCGTGACAACAACGCGTCTCTGCTTCCTAGCAGCTTGACCAGCACATGCGTAGCTGAACAGCAGCACTCACTGTAGCCCATTATTGCCTGCTCCCGCTCCCGCTATCCGACTGCTGCTCGTTCCCAACATGCTCCAAACGAGGAGGCTCGCGCGTTGAGCTCAGGCGCGCCTGTAGCGTGAGGTGAAGAGTTGGTAGGGCGAGGTGGTGAAGCACAGAGAGTAGGAGAGGGTTGTAGGTTGATAGACGAGACGAAATGTGGAGCAAGAAGAGGAAGAAGGGAGAGATTCGGCCTTCGAGAGAAGGCGGGACTTCGTGGGAGAGATCAAAGGGGGTCAGAGCTGGGCGGTCCGGTGAAGCCGAGCAGCGATGCAGAGCGATAGATTGTAGTCGATCGAAGCGAAAAAAAGGAGAGAGCTACGCGGCGGCACGGCAACACGCAGAGCGGGCGACGAAGCGCTTTCTCTCGGCGAAGGCAACGCCGAAGGGCGAAAGGCGACTGCAACGTCGATCGAGCTGCAGAATAAACTACAGGGAGGCTCAGACTACAAGAACCTTGGTCTTACTGAGATCCTCTGAGACCAGCTCTACAATCTTCCGCCATCGCCGAACTGGCTGCTCGGCGCTCGTTCTTTTGCTGTTTCTCGGCGTTGTTAGCCTCGCTGGTGCACTTCAGTACATCCCTGATAAAACGCCTGAAGGGTGGTGTATCTTCACTACACTACAGTCTATCGTCGTGCACGGTGACTGTTGACATTCGGGCGCCCTCACACTTGCTTCTCCCTTTCTCTTCTTCCACGACTCTCTTGCTTCGACTCCGTACCAATTCGGATGCCAGCATGGAGAAAACCTGCTGCAGCACATCACTCGGAACAACAGCTCGCCCACCGTCGCTCTTCGGCAGCTGCCAATCCCGAGCTTGAAGCTGAGCAAGGGCCCCTCGTCGTCGCTCAGTCGCTCATCGCCTCCTTGTCCGGTGGGAAGGGTGTCATTCCCGCCATTTCTCTCGCTTCTACCACGCTACAGCAGCAGCAACACCGTCGACATCCTTCCTCCGCGTCAACTCACTCGCAACTCGTCCGCTCGGTTGCCCAGGAGAACCGAAGACCCCCCTCGCCGACGGGCTCGACGCGGACGACGAGCAGTCAGCAGAGCGATTACTCCACCTTGTTCATCTCGGGCATGAGCCAGCTAAGGGACTTGGCAAGGGAGGATCAACGGACTAGAGTGCAGCAGGAGCGGGAAGCCTCGGTGAGGGAGCGATGGGAAAGGGAGCGAGAGGCGTCGATGAGGGGCGGTGCGCTCGAGCAGCGGAGAAGGAGTTCTGTAGGGGGGAGGACGAGGAAGAGCTCGCTTGGGTTGGGATCGCTGTTGAGGAGTGCTGAAGGAGCTGCTTGGCTAGCCGCTCAGCCACCAACGCCGAGAAGCTCGGCGGCGATGGGCGGCAGCTCAACGTACCTCCCATCACCTCCGTCCTCGCCTCCTCCGCCGGGTATCACCACCTCGACATCATCACGCAGCTCTCGGAAGCTGTACCCGCCGTCACCCTCTCCCTCGGCGCTCAGCATCACCCCTCGGCCTTCACCTCTGCCCTTACCTTCGCACTACCTCTTCCCTCACCCTTCTCCCATGCCCGCCTCGCCTACTTCCTCCTTCGCCTCCTCTTCTTACCCCCGCCTTACCTCGAAATCTTCTGCCCTCTCCCTCAAGAGTGACGAGCAGACCTCTGGTGGGCTGCGAGGCAAAGCCGCTCGCATTCTCGGCGAGGACATTGTGCCCAGTGGGAAGGCGGCCAAGATCTTAGGGGTGCAGAAGGAGGTCGGTGGGGCAAGAAGGAAAGTCAAGAAGGAGATGACCAGGGAGCGACAAGAGCTGGTCGATAGCCTGAGGTATGTCGGGACCGAGTTGAGCTGAAACCCAAACTGACCTTCCTTCCATCTCGCAGAGGCTCCCCTCAGCTTACGAGCACGCCTCTACCATACGGAACGCCTCACTCTCCGTCCAACTACCCATCGTCCACTCGATCTATCACTCCCATTCCCGTCTCTCACTGCCGCGCCCCGCCTCCTCGACCGCTTTGGCTCCCTCTTCCTCCGCCATCCGGCTCCCTCCCCACCGCAGTCAGTCCCTCACCTTCCACCGCAACACTGGCGAGCTCCAGCACTAGCTCAGCCAGCGCTCGAAATCACAACGGAGCACTCGGCGAGTTGGGAGGGCGCCGAGCGCCGCCTTCGCCGGTACCGACACGACCAGGCTGGAAGACGCCGCCTGAGGACGAGATATCGAGATGGGACGACTCAACATCGTTTCCTCCCCCTCCCGAGCCGAAGCCTCACCAAACAAGGCTCAACGCCGCCCTCGCCTCCCTTGCCGCCGTCGGCGCTGCTCGCACTCCTCAGCAGAGCACCTTCCAGCGTTCGGCGCCTCTCCCAGATACGACATCAAAATCTCCCTCGCCTACGTCCACGCCTTCTCTCTCCTCCTCGGACGTCCACAGTCGACCACAGCTCTACCACCGCTCCTCCGAATCATCCGACGTCGACCCCGCTCTCTCCCTCTCACTCGAGCGACAGATCCAGCACACGACCCTCAGCAAGGGCCTTCATCTTTCCCTTCTCTCCACCTCATCGTACGGCTTACCCTCGGACGTCGAGTTCTACGCCTCGCCTTCGGATTTGCAGGAGGAAGGCAGTCCGGTCATGGGCAAGCTGCCGAGCTTGGCGAGCAGTGGGCGAGAGAAAGGGAGCGGAGGGAGTACGCCGGTCGAAGATACGACCGAAGAGGGGACGGAGAGGAAAGTGGGCCTACGAGCCCGAGTACGCCTTCGACCTACTTCTCCTCCTCGCCGATTTTCGCCAAACCGCCTCCTCCCATTCCATTGCCACGCCCGCACCACCAACCTACCTCGGCACCTCCTCTACCATCATCTTCACAAACGTCACCTTTCACCTCCCGCCCTCCTTCCCAGCGCAGGCCCTCTATCCCCATCCCTCCGCTCCCACCGAAATCCGCCGCTCGCCCATCCTCCGCCGTCCTCGCTCAATCCAACACTCTCGTCTCGGTCGCTTCGAGCCGTACGCGAGGTGTTCAGCGCGGGAACGCTCTGGAGGCGCTCGAAGGGAGGAGAGACGAGCTGCCAAGGTGCGCATCGGTCGGCGGGGGGAGGGGAGTGGAGCGGAAAAGAGGAGCTGGGAAGGGAGAGCAGAGTGCTGAGAAGGGTAGAGCGCCGATGCCGAGCGATGCGGGTCAGAAAGGAGGTGCTGGACGAGGGAGAGGAATGGCTGTTGCCGGTTTAGCGCCGAAGGTCCGGAACGGAGGAGCGTCGAACAGGGACAGTCGCTGGTTCTTGGACTGGAGCGACGATTCGGGGGATGAGGCAGCACCCTCAGCACTTCAAGTACCATCTCGACCTGGCCTCACCTCGCAATGGTCGTCCTCCACGGGCTCAACGTCGCCTCCGGTCGACGCGCATGCCCCCATCGGAACAGGATTCACTTCGGGATGCCTCGCCCACCCTTCGAGGGAGTCGATTATGACCATCTCCTCGCCTTTGGATCCCTTCTTCGCTCGTGGAGGACCAGGGAGAGCGCCGCCGCTGCCGTTACCATCACTGGCCGAGGTCGAGGGCGGGGAGCGAGAGGAAGCGCATCCGTTCGCCGCCCTCTCGACTACTCCGGCTTCAACGCCTACAGCAATCGCAAAACACTCGAATCCGTCTTACATCCCGCCGCCAGCAACGCGCTCGACCTTTGCTCACCTTCCAACTCTCGCTCGGTCGACTCCTCCACCAGCGCCGCTGGCTCAGCGGTCGCTGAAGGCCCATCCTCCAGCCACGGAGTCACACGAACAGCATCTGCAAGCTGCTCGATACGCACGCGACCGCTCTCAACCCTCGGTTCGCCTCTCTCAGCAGCCTTCTCGGCCACCACCACCTCTCACCTCGGCCCATCTTCCCCCTCCKCCTTCCTCTCAGCGACAGCCTCATCCTTCCTACTCATTCCCGGACGCTCCACCAGTCCCAGCGTCTATCAAGCCGACCACCTCTGCCTCGCGCTACGACCCTCGACGGCCCCCTCCTCCTCAGCAGCGGCGACAAGTCGACCGAAATTCGACGTACTCGCTCGACTCGGCCGTCTCGTGGTTGGACTCGGATGAGGAGTCGGATGATGAGAATGCAGGGGATCGGAGAGGACGAGGGAGGGAGGGGGAGGATCTGACTAGAGAGTTTCCGGCGCCGCCGAGATGAGGGATGAAGGAAGGGAGGGAGAAGTACAGCTTAGACAGTTTAGAGCGGAGATTCTCATGCTATTGGTTCTGTGTCACATAGAGGTCTGTATCTGGATCCAATTCACGCGAACTCGAAGAGCTGTACAGCAAGAGTCGCCCTCGAGAGACGGCTCGCAGCCAGCCTTCGCTCGCCCAGCTCGCCGAGTCCTTTCAGACCCTCGTCGGTCCGAATGAGGATCATCCGACTTTGCCTGTCCATCTTAGCTATAGTTCTACATTTCATAGCTCTGCGACACTCCAGTAGCTCTGCGACACTCCAGCGAGCTACAAGAGCGACACTGCGACAGGCATCAGTCAGCGACACGGCGCCGAAGCGGGGATATTGAGCCAGCAGCGCACTGTTTTCCTCGTGCAGAGTGTTGACGGTGTTGTTGGACTCGGCGATAATCTTGAGGAGACGCTGAGCGACGAAAGCTGAGTGTGCGGCGGAGGCGCTGGAGAGGGAGGGTTGAGGAGTTGGGCTCGGCGAAGAGCTGACGGCGGCTGAGGCTGTTCGAGCAGCCAAAGCGGGTGAAATCAGCTTGCTAGACACTCAAAGATGTAGCTCGATAAAGAAGCGCACCTTGTTGACGCTCCGACTCGGCCTTGATCTCCCTCAGCTCTCGCTCGAGCTCGCCGGCTTTCGCCTGCTCCTCCTCAATGCGAGCTTGGACTTGAGTGAGCTCTTCCTCCATAGCGTGGAGGCCGTCTTCAGTATCCAAACCCAAGCGTTTGTTGACGTTGGCGGTGGAAGCTGTACCGAGTCCGTCTCGAGCGGGGAGGCCGAGCTCGGCGTCGGCGTCCTGCTGCTTCTCGCCTCCCTCGCCTACATGCCTCTTTCTCAGGCGCTCCAAAGTGCACTCGAAGATTTCGATCTTGCTGTTGACGTCCTCGAGCTCCGCATCCCTCGACTCGAGCTCATCCTCGGCCTGCTTGAGTTCGGTCTGCTTCTCCTCGACGCGCTTCGCGGTCGCTTCGAGCTTGGCCAACTCCGTTTCGGCGCGCTCGCGAGCTACGACCTGCTCGGCAATGTCAGCTTCCAGCTCGGCGACCTACAGGCGAACAGAGAGATTGTGGTCAACAAGCGCTTGACCCCCCTTGTCCGGCTCCGCGCTCCGCACAGCAACGACACCTCACCTTCTTCCTCTCCTCCTTCAGCTGCTTCTGTAACATCTTGAGCTGCTCCTTCTCAGCCTTCCGAGTAAGCTGCTGCTTCGTCGATCCTTGCCTTGTCTGAGCTTCAGCGAGCTGCTTCTCGAGAGACGCGATCGTCGCCTGTACGTCTTCAAGCTCCCTACGCTCGCGGCGCTCGGCTACCTTCTCTTCGAAGTTCGGTTCGTGTCCTCGTTCTTTGCCGCGCATGCTGGTGGTCGAGCTGAAGAAGCGAGAGGAACGAGAGATGAGGCAGGAGGAAGAGAGACGAAACGGAGAGTTCGAGAGGCGTTGTCGAGCTGCGATTGGACTTGTTTTCAGGCGCTCGTCCGCTGAGCTACTGTAGCATCCGATCGAGTGTTTGTTAGCTGGCTTCGCCCCCCCAGGATCCTCTCCTCATCGCCGAGCAACATCGCCGAGACGAGGGGAAGCAGGTTCTGGTAGATTGACAGGCAGGCAGCATGGTGCAGATGGTATCTAGTGCTGTATCACAACGTCGAGAGCCGCTGGAGAAGCTCCACTGAGGGAATAAACCGAGATATTAGCGCCGAGCCACTCAGACAAGCGCCGAGCGGCAGGCCTTGCGAGATGGAGACTCACTTTGCTCGTCTCGAAGGTGCTTGATGGTCGTGTTGAGCCCTTCAGAGGTCCTCCGAAGATTAGGAATGATGCTCTCGCTCGAGCGGCTGACTCGGGAGGAGGGCGACTCGGAGGAAGAGGTAGCGGGTTTCGAAGAAGGCAGGTCTGTACCGGACAGCATGAGGGCAGTACCAGCGTCGAATCAACACTTGGAAGCGTTGACTCTCACCTCGGACACTCCTCGCTGCGACAAGACCCGTCTCGGCGATAGCTGCTCAGCGCTGCTCCTTGCTAAGCTTCGATAGGGCGCACCTCAGGGCCTCGTTGAGTTGCGGGCGACTGTTGATGCGTTTGCCACATTTAACCGCAGCGGTGCAAGAATCGAAGTCGAGCTGCGTCGACTTGTCAGGCTGAGCTGCCGCGCCGAGGGGAAGACCGAAAGCTGCTCGAGCGGCGCTGAGCGCTGAGGACGACGATGACTCCGTCGAGCGGAAGCTGATGAGAGTTAGAAGATCAGACCGGGAGGATGCTGGCGTGCGTAAAGAGCTGTGCGCCTCACAGCTCTGCCAACTTCTCCATCAGAGCCGGCGACACGGCAAAGCTCGGCTCCGCTCCTTCGTTCGAGTCCCAAACCGGCGAGAGCTTGCTAAGTGCACCTTCTAGTGCCTTTCCAAATGCCTCAGGATGCAGAGCATCGTCCTCCGAGGTAATCTGTGGCCATCGACGAGAGCTCAGCTTCTCGGCGCTGACTTTAGCCCGCTAAAAGCAAAGCTCACTCGTTTGGCATACTGCTCCATTCCTAGGCAGACGAGCGCTTCCTTCTGTTGTCCGATGAGAAGTTGGAGAGTGGCCTTGCGCTTCTCGACGCTCGAAGAGACGGAGCCGAGAGAGTCGTTGACCGACTCCAGGCGAAGCTGCTGGCGAGCAGGGTTGTCTTGTAGGTCGGTCAAGCGTCCAGCTGCTACTTCCACTTGTGCACGCCTGCTCTGGAGATCGAATTGAAGACGAGCGACCTGTAACGACCTAGGATAGCGGAGCGCGTCTTAGCTTGTCCGACTCGCAGCTCACCTTCTTCCTCTCCTCAGCCATGTCCAGCACCAGCTTCCTCATCTGCTCATTCTCCGGTGCAGGCTTACTCTTCCCCTGCTCGCCCGCCTCCTGAGCCTCCGAGATCCGCTTCTCGAGCCCGACGATGGCAGCTCGTCCTTCCTGCAGCTCACGCTCCTCGCGGCGCTGTAGGCGAAGGTTGTCGGTGGCGATCTTCTCCTTAGAGCGCTTCTCCCTAACGTCCGAGCGCAGACCGTGGTTGAGTCGCTGCGACATGAGCAAGTCAAAGCGAGGTGAAGGTCGAAGGAAGAGAGGTGCGAGGCCGGGGTGAAGCTCGACTCGTTGAGCTCGGCAAGGTACGTATGGCTCACGATCGAGCTCTACCGGGTGCGACCATCAAGGTAAGAATATCAAAAATCGTGTATTGAGATGCAGTATGCTTTAGAGTGGCGCCGCCGCCGTTCGAGAGCAGAGCCTTGAGCGCCGAGCCCTCCCCCTCCTCGCCGGAAGGCCAAACCTGCCAGTATCTAGGCTCCACTACGCTTGTTGAGCGTTTCCCATAGCTGTATGTATCTGGGGAGCGGATGGGGGAGAATAAGCAAGAGCAAGGAGCATGATCAGCTCTCGTCCCGCCGAGCAGGGGAGAAGGGAGAACTCACGATCCAATGAGGAAGAACCACGAGCCAAGGAAGGTCGAGAAGGCGGTTCCCCATTCCTGTGCAGAAAGGGAATGTCAGCAAGGTCGACCAAGGATGAGGAAGAAGAGCTCACCTGATAAATCTCGGGGTTGGACATGCTCGTTTGACGCCAGACGCCGAAGATTCCGCAGAACCAAAAGCCCATGCCTCCCCAGAAGTTCCAGAAGCCGCTGTAGAAGATAAGGAGGAGATGAGTACACGCAAAGAGAGGAGGGAGGAGGGAGACAGAGTCAGCTCGGCGAGGAGCAACGCCGAGGTCGAAATGGGAACGGTGAGAAGCTCACATTTGCCAGCCAACGTTGAGCGGCCGAGGCAGCCACCACTTTCGCTGCACCTCGTAGCAGAACATGGCTCCCGATATGGCGAAGCAGGGTGCGCCGAGAATCTGCGAAGCGAGGCGAGATGTCAGCCTCTTGTCGGCGACCGCTTGCTCTACTCCAGCGCAATACGAGTGGATCGAACGATCTAAATTGTAAGCTCACCTGCATACCCCAGTACAAGCCGAGCCACAGTCCCTCCGCCCTGCCCGCCTGCTCTGGCCCTCCTGCACTCCCGCTCGCAGGGAGCACTCCGGGCAGCCCACACAGCACCGAGATCTGGAACAAGCTAGCTCCGAATAGCTGTATCGTGTTGGCGACGTAGCCCACCGACCGCTCATAGCCGTACCAGCGCCATTTTGGAGGTTCGGTCGGCGAAGAGGGACGAGAGGTGGAGGGAGAGCGAAGGTGCGAGGAGGATGTTGGTGGAGATGTGGAAGGCGAGCGAGGGGGTGGATGTGAACCAAAGTGCTTGCGGTTGGCGCCGAGGGAGCGGTCTGCTCGTTTCGGTTCGATAAGAGTTCTGCGCCGAGCCGAGAGAAAGGTGAGCTCAAACCCGGGCGAGGTGGAAGAATGAACGCACTTGGTATCCTCCTCTACCTCCCATGCAAAGTCGGCATCTCGAGCAGGGTTCAAACTCTCCACCCAGCCCAAGTAGCTGCCCAGGAGGAAGATTGTACCGCCGAGAAAGGCGGTGGCTGCTTCGGTGTTGGTGAAGCCGAGGGAGGTGTGGGTGAAGTAGGGGAAGACGAGGATGGCGTTGATGCACCAGAAGACAGAGCCCAAGGTCTGTTGCGAGAAGAGCGAAGGTCAGCGCCGAGCAGAAGGTGGCCGAGCTGAGATGACAGAGACGAACGAAGAGGGCTGTAAGGGAGTCAGGTCAGCTCAGGCGCTCAGACGATCGGTATCCAGCTCCACTCGCCTGCAATCCACCAGCTAATATCTCCCCAATCGCATCCCACCCACCTGACCTTCGTATGCCTCACGCTCCACTTCTCCTGCGCCGGCAGTCCCTTCTCTTCCCTTTCCTTAGCCTCCTCCTCATCAGGCTTCGCCGGAATGCCCTTCCTATGTGCCCTCGAGCTCCATCGCATCCGCACGTTGCGCGCCTCATCGTGGTAGACCTGCTCTCGCGGTTCCCATCCCGTGAACTTGTCGCTGAAGGGCGTGTCGCTGCTGAGGGGCGTCCAATGGTGCTGTACGTGTGGTGGATGCGACATGATTGCTGCTGAGGCGACGAGAGACGAGCGAGCAGTAGGAAGTAGGCAGGAAAGAGAGAGGAGGGGCGTCATCTCTGGACCAAAGTAGCTCCTTCGCGAGATGCAGAATTGAATACTGATGAGGTGTAGAAAATGATAGCTATCCAAGCTTGAATCCCTTCCGGACCTTGTCTACCCGCCTGCAAGTCACCGAAAGCCGAGTGCCCCTCTCCCACCCCTGCCCGGCCTCGGCTATCCTCCTCCTCGCAACCAGCGCCTCAATCGCCCGCTCCTTGTCCATGGCCGCATTCGTAGCGCCTTCCTTTCCCTCTGACCGACCCGCGAGGTCGTCCAGCATCCCCCCTCCCGCCTCCCAGAAGCTGTCCCAATTGGCGCACGCTCGTAGACTTTCCATAGTGTCGACCTTGACGTCGGCTTCGATGCCGTGCATCCAGTCGGTGTAGAGCGCCTCGCTCAGGAGGATGAGAGAGCGAGCTGGGAGGAAGATGGTGAGCGGCGGAGGTTGGTTTGCCGAAGCGGGCGACGGTTCGGTCGAGGAGGGGTCGGGGGTCGGGGAGGTGGAAGCTTCGGAAGTGGGCTCAGTGGTGGGTAGTGATGACTGAGTCGGCGGCTCATTCTCGACGGAGGGGCGAGGGCGAAGGGTGAGGATGGTGTGAGAGCCGAGGGAGAGGGTGGCGACGAGAGGGCTGTAGGCCGAACCGTCTGTATGAGCCATGATCCCCTGACCTGGCAGATATCTGTGCAAGACGTCAGCTCGGCTCTGGACGAACAGCAGGGATTCAAACCTACTCGTTGACGAGACACTGAAGCCAGCGCCGAAGGAGGGTCAGTCGATGGTCCCTTCTCGAGTGGCAGTAGGGTTCCACTCACATGGTTGGGCGCCTTCCTCTTCCCTTTAGCATCCTTCCCAAACACATCGAAAGCTCCAGTGTCCGCTATCCTTTCCAGCACATTCGGCCAGGCTGAATTCATAAACGAGGGAAAGGTAGCAGGGATGAGGGTTGCTGAGGGCGTGACGGTTCCTCCTGGCGAGTGAGTAAACATCAGCAGCAGCTCCTCGAGCTTGGATAGATCACCTACCCCAGTACATCGACCTAGCGAAGAGCAGTCGTCAGCTGTGCGCCTTACCAGCTGTTCTGCAAGCTACTCACCTCCTTCCGTTAAGCTCCTTCCACCCCCATAGCTTGCTTGAATCTCCTCCTACAGCATTCGTCTTCCTACCGAGCGCGACGAGACCTATGAGCCGAGGACAGCCAGCGAGGGAGAAGGCGACGCACTCTTGGATATAGCTCTCCTCGGCGGGCGAGATGAAGTCGTAGATAAGCCGTATAGCAGGAGCTGGCGTATCCACCGTGACGAGTTGTGGTGGCATCGCGCTGAGACTAGGTCGATTCTGGCGGAGTGCAAGGAGCGCGAGGAGCGCTTGCCTCCTTCTCGTCCAGTTGTTCGGCTTCAGATGACGGTCTTCATCTGCGTTGAAGCAAGGTCTTACCTCTTCGTATATCTCTCAGGCGATCGCTGCTGCACCTCATCACTGCGAAGCGGAAGCAAACCAGTGATCCTTTCGCCGAGCTCTTCAAGTAGCTCTCGCCGAGCTGCTCATCTGCTCGCTAGTCGAGGAGTAGCGTAGTCTCGCCATCTCGAGCAAGCGTTTTTAGAAGACCGACGAGGCGAGCTACGAAGTAAAATGCCAACTGATCTCATACATGCCCTCATCCTGAGTCCCCAAACTCTCAAACGCCGAGACCGAGAAGTCGACATATCCCTTGCCCTCACAGCTCGGACACTCGTCCGCTACCTTCACTGTCATCGTCTTCTTATTATCGACTCGCGTAACGAGGATGGATCGACCACAATTCGACCCGCCGGCGAACATCTCGGTTTGGAGGGCGCAGATCATGGCGGTGTCGGGGTTGGCGTCGCCGCAGGCTCCCTTCTTGCCGTTTTGCTGTTGATGGGAGAAAGCCGCATGATTGAGCGTGGAAAAGGGACGAATGAGGCGCCTCCGAAGGCAGCGCCGAAAGACGGACAGCCCGGAAAGAGACATAAAGTAAAGTCGACTCACCTTATAGAAGGTCGATTTGCCGGTGTAGGTTGTTCCCGAAGCTGGTGCGGTGCCAGCAGCCGCAGTCTTGCCTCCACCAGGGTTCGGCTGAGTAGCGCCAGCTTCTCCTCCTCCTCCTCCTGCTTTTCCCTTTCCTGCTCCTCCGACGCCGGTCGATGTTGTGGTCTCAGAGGTAGTGGCACCACCTGCGCCGCCGACTGTGCCAGCTCCACCGGTCTTGCCCTCCGTTGTCGAGCCGTCGTCGCCGTCGCTTTCTTCGGCGGCGGCTCCTGCCGAAAAAGGGACGACGGGCCTTGCCGTGACTGTTGGAGCTTCGGCTGATAATCCGAGAGAAGAAAGGGAAGGTAGCGAGAGGAGCGAGGGAGAGGCGCGAGAAGAGTGGGAAATGTTAGCTCGGCGATGCGTCGAAGCTGCCGATCTTTTCGACGCCAACTTACAGGGTGGAGCCGCGGTAGATATGATCGGCTGTAGTGTCGAAGAAGAGGAAGGTGCGATGTTGCGCGTGGAGATAGCGCTGGCTCCCGCTGGGCTTGTCGACGCCGAATCGGAGCGGCCGCCGCCGAACTCCTGCCAGCCGAAGTAATTTGCGAGGGCGATGAGGAGGAGAGCGAAGCCGATGAGAGCTGTTGAGAAGCGATTCAGCTCCCGCGAAAATCCTTGAGCATCTCGATACGACTTACGTCCACAGATGATCCAATTGATCGGCTTCCTGCGCTTCGGCGAAGGCGCTGGGTCGTCGTCGCTCGCACTATCCTCGGCTGTCCTAGCTGCGCTTCTGCGCTTGACGAGGGTCTGTCTCTCCGAGTCGTCTGAAGCGCTAGTGTCGGTGTCCTCCTCAGCTTCTCGGCGACTCCGTCTCTGCGAAAGCGAAAAAGTTGAGCGCGCGGCCTTGACGTCTGGCGCGAACAGACAGCTCACCTTTCGGACCGACCTCTCTAGCACACTCCCATCGTTTCTCCTCCTCCGGCTCGCCGACTCCATCCTCGCCGCGTAAAGTGCTTCCGCCTCGTCTCCCGCGCTTCGGCCGTGAGCAAACGGCGGACGCCGAGCCGAGTCGGATGAGGCTGTAGACGAGCTGGAGGATGTGCTGTAGCGTCGCATGGGATCATCTCCGAGCGCGGAGAGGCGCAAGTGAGAGAGGAAGACGCGAATGCGCTGCTTCTCGTGGGGAGAGAGACGGCGATGCGCCGGAGAAGGAGGGACGTGCGGTGAAGCTGTAGGTCGATATGAAGATATGAAGTGAAGTGTGACCTGTAATTATGTGCTGTACGTGCCGCCTTTCTTGGAGCGTGTCGAGATCAAGATGCGACAGTGCAGGCGTAGGGATCGGCTTCGCCTTTGGAGGAGGCACGAGGGAATCTTCACAACAGTGCAAAGATCGTCGCCCGTCGACTCTCACGAGCCTGATCAAGGACTCGCATTCGCTCGCCATCTCTCAGATCGAGCCGGTTTTTGACTTTTGTCGGTCATTCCATTCCACATCGTCGGCTTCGCCCATCCATGTCATCCGACCGCCTCCCTTCGGTCATCTTTGGCTCTACCTACCTCAAGACTAAGGCTATCCTCGAGTCGTTCCTCCTCCTCCTCGACCCCGMGTCGGACACCACCATCTCCGATGCTCAAGCTGTYGTCGACGCCGAAGCCGAGGAAGGGACTCCTCRYGTCTTCTGGAATGYGGCTCTCGCCCTCTTGGACCCTGAGATCACTCCAGCTTCGCCCGACGTTGCCCCSGACCTCGGCTTCCCCCTCTTCAACCAGGTCATCGCCTCTYGCTCTCTCATCCCCCTCGCCGAGGCTCGACAAGATCACTGGACAGGTCCTGGACTGGCTCGCTCTCGCGCTCGTCGAGCCTCTACGGCTAGCTCTGCYGCTGGCGCCCCRGGATCCCGCGCCGCTACGCCCGYTGTCGCTCCAGGCATCACCGAGGTTCCCATCGTCGGCGACCTCGACCATCAACTCGCTGCTGCCACCGCCGGACTCGCCGTTGGAGATGCACCTCTTCGTCAACGTCAGCAAGCACCTCCTCCCTCTCCGAAGAAGGCTACAGCCCCCGCTYGCTCCTCCGCCGCCGACCTCTTCGGCGCTCCTCATCAGCTCGATGACCGCAACTCTCGCCACGAGTCGCCCGTCGACCCCATGCACCTCGAGGATGGTGCTCCTCCTCTCGACGATGACGATGCCGCGGTCGTCGCCTCCCAACTYGCCGCTCCCGCCTCCTCGTCTCGGTCCAACCCTCTCTCATCCCCGGCGGGTCAGCGCATCTTCGCTCGAGCTACCGCCTGGCGCAGCGTTAAGAAGGCCGAGCTCAGGGAATACGCACTCAGGAGCGACATCCCGCTTCCAATCGACCTCAGGGAGGCCATCATCCGTGGCGAGTTCATCGACTACGAGAAGGCGGATTGCTTCGACCCTACTACGGTCCCCTCTTGTTCGATTGGCGATCCTTCCCTCCAACTYCTCGTCGAAGCTCCCACTCAGCCTTTCCCTGTCACCACCTACATTGCCTGGGCCACCATCAACAACGCGGTCATGCGCTACACTCTCGAGTTCTACCCCTTTCGCGCCGAGGAGCTCGCCGCCTACACCGCCTGGTTTCAGGTTCGCTGCCACCGGACTCCTCACCTCACCCTTTGCTACATCCGCTTCAACGCCGTCTTTCGCCGCCACCTTGGCTTSATGGGCCATCCGGATACGCTCGACCTTGCTCCTCACGCCCACGACCTCCTTCAAGAGATCGTTCACTCGCCCTCGCCTCTCCCTCCTCGCACTTCCACCTCCTCCTCCGCGTYGTCTCCTCGTGGAACCAAGCAGGAGCGGGATCAGCCGTCGCCAGACGTCACCAAGGAGTACTGCCGGYGCTGGAACCTCTACGCCGACACCGAGCATGAGGGCTGCACTTGTCAGCATGTCTGCTTGACTTGTGATAGCCCTGACCATTTTGCTCGCAACTGCACCGTCGCTAACGGCTCAGGAGGAGGACCCTCGAGAGCTAAGAAGGCGAAGGGAAGCGGYGGTGGAGGCGGCGGAGCTGGAGGAGCTGCGCCGAGGTCTCTCCGTCAGTGAGGAGGCGGTCGACGTTGAACCCGCGCCGCTCAGTGGAGTAGGAGTCGCACCTCGTCTCCTTCGCGGGCTCCACTATCCTTCCGACGCTCTTCCCAACACCCCCGCCATCTCGTCGACCCTCGACGCTCCCCCTTTCCCTCTCGTTCCCTCCTCCATTCGAGCCGACCCCCTCATCCTCGGCACCCTCAAGTCTCATCCTCACCTCTTCGGCGTCTCCTCGCCTTTTCACCTCACCAAGCTTCGGCGCTTCCTCGCCGTTCACCCCAACCGACCTCTCATCGACTCGGTTCTCCTCGGCCTCGAGTGCGGCTTTTGGCCGGCCCACTTGGGGGATTTCTCGACGGTTCGGGATCGCACTCCTCACCTCTCGGACGAGGACCACGCCTTCCTCGCTGCGACTGCTCAGGAGGAATTCGAGAAGGGATGGCTCTCGGACCCCTTCGACTCCGTCGACCGTCGCCTCTCTCTTGGAGGCCGCTGCTCCCCTCGCATCTTCTGCACCGTCGCCAACGTCATTCACTACGCCATCAAGATCCAGCTCGCCCTCGAATTCCCCTTCATCTTGGTCGACGACTCGTTCGGCCTCAACGTTTCCGGCCTTTGGATCCATGTCTCCCATCCTCTCTCGGGCGAGTCACGCTCCGTACCTCTYGACCAAGGGCGTGTCCTCCTCGCCTGGACCCTCGTAGGCATGCCTTGGGTCTGGAAGAAGCAGGAATCTTCGTCATCGGCGCTCCTCATCCTTGGCCACTGGGTCGACTCGGAGGCGCTCACCATCACCCTCCCTGCCTACAAGAAGCAGGAGTTTGCCACCACCGTCTCCTCCTTCCTCTCCTGTCGCGACTGGCCGCCTCTCATCGACTGGCAGCGGATCGCTGGCTACGCGCAATGGGCTTGCTACACCCTCCCCATTGCCAAGTTTGCCCTCCAGCCTCTCTACGACAAGATGGCAGGCAAGTCAAAGCGCAACGCTGGCATCCCCATCAACGTCGAGGTCCGTTGCTCCCTCAGCTGGTTTGTCGCCGAGCTCCTCTCCTCCCCTCCTCTCTCGCTCCTCGACCCCGCCCTCGACGAGTGGTCCCCTTCCGACGCCGACATCGAGATCCACACCGACGCTTGCGGCTCGAGCGATACCCTCGACCTCCCTGGCCTTGGCTTTGTCGTCCTCCCAACTCGGCGCTCCCCCTCCTCTCCTCCTTCCCCAGCGCTCCACTTCTACCATCGCGCGCCGGCTGCGCTAGGCGACATCCAGATCATCGAGGGCCTTGCCGTTGCTTCTGCCATCGCCTGGGCCCTCAAGGCTCGCCCGGCAACTCGCAGGATTCTCATCCGCACCRACTCGGCACCCGTCGTCTACGGCTTCGATGCTGGCTCGGGCTCGGCGGCAATGAAGGCGCTCGTCTGGTCAACCTACCTTCAACTCCAGTCTCATCGGATCGACCTTCGTGTTCGTCACATCGCTGGAGTCAAGAACATCGTCGCCAACGCCCTCTCCCGTTGCCATCCTCTCGTCCTCGCCRATGAGTACTCCTCTCTCTCTTGGTTCTCTCCCCCGGCCTGGGCGTTCGGGGGAGCTCTCCAATAAGTACTCGTCGGCCTGCTGGGAAGCAAGGAGTGACCTTYGCCTCGTCACTAACTCGCCCCTTCTTCCCCGCACCTCCCAAGGCCCCTCCTCTCTCCCTCTCCCRCCTTCAGGACCTTGCCGTCCACCTCACCAACCACGCCATCGAGCCTTCGACTCGGCGAGGCTACTCCTACGCSTTCAAGCACTGGGAGGCCTTTGTTCGCACTTACAAGCTGTCGGCAACCCCCTCGGCCRACTCGCTCGTCCTCTTCATCGCCTACCTCTCCCGCCGACTCCACTCTATCGACAAGRTCCTCTCCGCGCTCGCCTTCCACTTCAAGCCCATCATGCCCGGCTGGGAGAAGGTCYGCTCGAACCCTSGTGTYCTCCTCGCGCTTCGGGGCTCGCTCAAGCTCACCGCCGTCCCCATCAAGCGCTCCCCACCTCTCCTCCCTTCACATCTCGTCGCGTTTGCCTCCTCTACCCTCGCGTCGTCTCCTCCCTCCCACGACAGCATCCTCGCCCTCGCCATTGCCGTCATCGGATTCGGCGCACTTCTTCGCCTCGGCGAGATTGTCGAGCCKTCGCACTCTGGCGACCGGGACCCACGGAAGTACATCAAGCGCTCCTCGGCTCGCCTTGTCGGGCTCAGGGAGTTCCACTTCCACCTTCCCTAYCACAAGGCGGATCGCTCCTGGCGCGGCTCAGACGTGGTCATCGTCGCCGAGAACTCTCCGCCGGCYTTCAACCTCCTCGGTGTCGTCGCCCTCTACCTTCGCTCTCGCGCCAGGTTGCATCCCTCCAACCCTTATCTTTTTATTCRCGCTGACGGCTCCCTCCCGCCTCGCAGCTGGTTTCTCRACCGGCTTYGCCTTCATGCTCCTCTCGTCTCGGGCCACGGGCTTCGAGCGGGAGGGGCCACCTACCTCGCCTCCATTGGCACGTCATCATYCTTCATCAAGCGCATGGGACGCTGGACGTCGGACTCTGCATGGCAGGACTATCTCYGAGATCAGCCTGCCCTCGCCGCCACCCTTCACCGCCTTCACCTCTCGGAGCGCCGGCGCTCCTCCTAGTTTTCTTCCTCACTCGTCCTCCTCGATACCCACATACCCTCGTTCTTYGCATCTCTCGCACCTCGTTCTCCTCGCAACCCTCGCATCACTCGCATCCTCCTCGCAACACTCGTCGGCCTCACTTCGCCGCTGGCGGCTCGTTCGTCTCCCTCCATTTCGATCTTCCATCACCACTCTTCCTTCTTCGACATACGCCTTCGAAATTTCCTTCCAGTACAGCTCATCGAAATGTACGGCAGGCCGCCCAATTCAGCTACATCTCCCGCCTTGCGTTGTGAACGGCTTCAACAAGATTGGAGCGGTCGAAAGCCACCGCCGAGCAGCGTCGACGTCTCTCGCCAGTACAGCAATGGTGCGGTGACAATGAGGCCGTAGAGGGTAATCGACGTTTGAGATAGTTTTCGGAGGCTGTGAAGGTGTAGAAGAGTAGCTGGGCCAGGGAGGCGAAGGTCAGCTCGTCAAGACGGCGCTGGCTCAGGAAGGGCAGAGGGAGCAAGAGCTCGAGGGCAGAGCTCACCTGTAGGGCTGTAGATTCTGCGCCGGAGCTTTGAAGTAGACGAGGACCGAAAGCGAAGCAGAGAGCAGCGAGCGGCAAGAAGACAAGAGCTCGACTTGCTCGCTCGCCTCTCTCCCTCCCGCCACATCTTTGCTCATTCTCGCTTTCACACGGCTGCTGCTCTTCGGCGATACTCTTAAAGCTGCTAGGTGAGCTACAGAACCCGCTTCACTATCCAAGCACCTCCCTACTCCCCTACAACTCGCTCCACGTCGACCCCCCTTCAGCAGCTCATCAAGGCTCGAGCGCGCTGACCCTCTTGTTGTTCGTCGCGCAGGGGATCGTTTGCTTTGAAGCCTCTCGCCGTCGCTGCAGGACTACAAAGCACCAGCTTGAACCTCTACTCGACTACATCTCCCCTCTCTTACGCCCGCTCACCCTCCTCGTCGCCCCGTTTGCTCGCTCCGAAACTCGAAGCTCAGGATGGCCAAGTGGAACGACCTCCCTACTGAGCTCAAGGCTCGAGTCGTATTGATGGCGGATACCCGAGAGCCTTTACCGGCGAGGGGACCTTCCTTCGGAGGTGTTGAGGCCATCGACAACTCGACGGTGCTCGCTTTGAGCCAGGCCGACCGCGAGCTTCACGCCATTGTCGCTCCAATCCTGTGGGAGGTGAGCTCTGCATACCAGCTGACTTTTGGACATCGCTGACCACCGTCTCGAGCAGATCATCGAGTTTACCGGTCGCCAGTTGCCAGCGGCCGAGCGCTTGCTCTCGGAAATTTCTCCTTTCCACGCCGCCTTTGTTCGCAAGGTCGACTTCTACCACCTCATCCAGCCCAAGGA